>BNST01002185.1:0-80009 GCA_019650275.1 Xylocarpus granatum
AACAATGGGATAAGGGTCTATCTTGATAATGTTTAGTTGACTTAAAAAAGCTTGTTGACTTAGGAAAACATATCCTAAGTGGATAAGGACCCTAAGTACTAGTTGAATTAGGATAAGGCTATCTTAGGACTATAAATACAGCCCATTATTTGTGAGGACATATGCTCTGAATTTTTGTTATTTTCTCGTTCAATAATCAAGAATCAAGGTTAGCATTCTTGCTTACTTTCTTGTTTATATTTTTGGTTATCTTTTAAGAGTTGTCTTGAGATAACTTGGGCTTAAGACAAGGTTAGGAGTTGTCTTCCTTGCTTACGAGCTTAGGTTGAAGTTAAGAGTTGTCTTCTTCAACCAAGGCAAGTTGTGATAGGTTTAAGAGTTGTCTTGCGTATCCAACATAGCTTTATAAATATTAGTTAACCCAAAGGACAGCTTAGGGACTGTAAATATAAGAAAGGAACTCAAGAATCAAATGGGACAGCAAGTTAGGAAGGATTCCAATAGGTGTGCTGACCCCTAGGCTGTAGAAAAGTTGGGGAAAACAATCGGGACCCCAACACGAACGCACCCAATGCCTTTGGTGTGCCTGCAGGGATGTTCCGATCGCTTGTGGATTCTGTCCCAAGGACTGCCGAACGTGTCCAACACTGCTTCTGCACTGGCTCTGATGTTCTGGTCGCTCCTAGAAGTTCATCCCGGGAACTGCTGAATGTGTTCGACTCATCTGTTGAGCCTGCAGGGATTTTGAGGTCTCCCCCTGAAGTTTTTCCCATGCACTGCCCAATGCACGTGAAGCCTCTGCCGTGCCAGCAGGTATGTTCCGGTCACTACCGGAAGTTTGCCCCACGCATCGCCGAATGCACCGGACGCTATTGCCACACACGCGGGGATGTTCCTATCGCTTCCCAAAGTTCATCCTACACACTGCCAAACACTCCCGATGCTGCTGCTGTGCCAGCAAGGATGTCCCGGTCGCTTTCAGAAGTTCATCCCTACACACTGCCTAATGACCCAAAGCCTCTGCCATACCCCAGGGATGTTCCGCTTGCTCCGGGAAAGTTTGTCCCATGCACTGCTGACAGCAGTTGGCACTGCTTATGCTCCAGCAAGGATGTTTCGGTAGCTCTCGGAAGTTTGCCCCGCACACTGGCCGAATGCATCTGATACCTCTGCTGCGCCTGCAGGAAATTTCTGCCGCACCTGTAAAAAAGTTCCGGCCACTCATAGAAGTTCGCCCTGTGCACTACACAACACGCCCGAAGCCTCTGCCGCTTCCGCGAGGATGTTCCTGTATCTCCCGGAAGTTGGTCCAATGCACTGCTAAACACACCTGACGCCATTGCCATGCCCAAGGGGATGCTTTGGTAGCTCCCCAAAGTACGTCATGTCCACTGCCAAACTCGACCGATGCCACTGCCGTGCATGTGGGGATATTCCGGTTGCTCTTGGATGTTCGTTCTGCACACTGCTCAACGCGTCCGACACTGAAGCCGTGCCTGCAGGGATGTTCTAGTTGCTCTTGGAAGTTCGTCCCGTGCACTGACTAATATGCCTGAAGCCTCTGCCACACCCACAGGGATGTTCCAGTCACTCCTGGATCTTCGTCCTATACACTGCCTAATGCACCTGAAGCCGCTGCTGTGCCCGCGAGGATGTTCTGGTTGGTCCTGGAAGTTCATCCTGCGCATTGCCAAACACTCTCAACACCTCTGCCGCACCCGTGCAAAAGTTCCTGGTGCCCCTAGAAGTTTTTCCCAGCCACTACCAAATGTGCCCAAAACCTCTGCCGCACCCGCGGGATGTTCCAGTCGCTCCCGGAAGTTCGTAAAACCCATGTCGAATGTGCCCGATGACACTGCCGTGCCTGCAGGGATCTGCTGGTCGCTCCTCAAAGTTCATCATATGCACTGCCGAACATGCCCGACGCTGCTACCACGCCCGCAGTGATGTTCTAGGTGCTTCTAGAAGTTCATCCCGCGCACTGCCAAATGCACCCAACACCTCTGCCACGCCCGTATGGATGTTCCTGAAGCTCCTGGAAGTTCATACCATGCACTGCACAACCCAGCTGAAGCCTCTGCCGTTACCGTAGGGATGTTCTGGTCACTCTGGGAAGTTTGTCCCAAGCACTGCCAAACGCGTATGACGCCTCTGCTGAGCCCACTGCGATTTTCTGGTCTCTCCGGAAGTTTGTCCCGCGCACTGCCCAATGCATCCAAAGCTACTTCTGTAACCACGGGGATGTTGCGGTCGCTTCTGGAAGTTCATCTTGCACACTGCCAAATGTGCCACTGCCACACCTGCAGGGATTTTTGGATCACTCCCAGAAGTTCATCTAGCGCGCTGCCGAACTCGCCCGATGCCACTGCTGTACTCGTGGGGATGTTCTGGTCTTGCGCAGAAATTCATCGCGTGCACTGCCGAACACGTCCAATGCTTCTACCGCACCTGTGGGTATGTTCTGGTCTCTCCCAGAAGTTCATCCCACACACTGCCCAACGGGCCTGATGGCTCTGCTATGCCTGCAGGGATATTCTGGCCACTCTCAAATGTTCATCCTATGCATTGTCAAACGCATCCGACACCTCTGCTGAGCCCTCAAGGATTTTTCGGTTGCTCCCAGAAGTTCATCCTGCGACACTGCCCGAAGTGCTGGGAAGACTCTACCATGCCCGGGGGGATGTTTCTCTAGCTCCTGGAAGTTTGCCTTGTACACTGCCAAAATGCCTGACCCGCTGTGCCTGCAGGGATGTTCGGCTGCTCCTAAATTTGTCCAGCTCTGCTGAATGGCCCGCACATGCGTCCTGCAGGGATGTTCAAGCTGCTCCCCAAAGTTCATCATGTGCACTGCTAAATGCACCCAACGCCTCTGCCTTACATGTGGGGATGTTCAGTCACTCTTGGAAGCTCGTACCGTGCACTGTCCAATGCACCCGAAGCCTCTGCCGTGCCAATGGGGATGTCCTGGTCACTTCTGAAGTGTCCAAGCACATGCTGCCTCGTGCTCCTGCGGGAATGTTTTGGTCACTCCTGAAGTTTGTCCCACACACTGCTGAATGCGTCCGTCGCCTCTGCCAAGCCTGCAGGGATTTTCTGGTAGCTCTCGAAGTTCATCCCATGCATTGCCCAACATGCCCAATGCCACTGCTGTGCCTGTAGGAATTTTCCGGTTGCTCCTAGAAGTTCATCCTGCACTGCCAACATGTCCGATGCCGCTACCATGCCCATGAGGATTTCTGGTCGCTCCCGAATGTTCGTCCCATGCACTGGCAAATGTGCCCCAATGCCTCTACCACGCTGATTTGGATGTTTCAGTTGCTCCTAGAAATTCATCCCTCGCACTGTTGAATGCGCCCAATGCCACTAATGTGACTGCAGGGATATTCTGATCACTCCCAGATGTTCGTCTTGTGCACTACCAAACATATCCCATGCTGCAGCACACCCGTGGCGATGTTTCAGTCACTCCCAGACATTCATCCCGTGAACTGCTCAATGCACCCAAAGCATCTAACCAGCCTGCGGGGATATTCTGGTCGCTCCCAGAAGTTTGTCATGTGCACTGCCGAACATGTTCGGCGCAGCTGCCGCGACTGCAGGGATGTTTTGGTCGCTCCTGGAAGTTCATCCCATGCACTACCTAATGTGCCTGACACCTGTGCCATGCCTATAGGGATGTTTTGGTCACTTATGGAAGTTCATCCTGTGCACTGTCGAATACACTTAATGCCTCTACGGCACCTGCAGGGATGTTTTGGTAAATTTCAGAAGTTCGTTCCACGCACTGCCGAACATGCCTGATGCCACTGTGTTGCCCGTGGGAGATGTTCCGCTCAATCCTGGAAGTTCATCCCATGCACTGCTAAATGTGCCTTAAGCCTTTGCTGCACCCACTCGGATGTACGGGTCACTCCGAGGAAGTTTGTCCCCTACACTACCCAATGCACCCGAAGCTTCTACCATGCCCGCGAGGATGTTCCTATCACTCCTGGAAGTTTGTCCCGCGCACTTTCAAATGCGCTCAATGCCTCTGCTGTGCCAACGAGGATGCTCCAGTTGCTGCTCGAAAGTTTGTCCCGTGCACTGCCCAATGTGCCTGAAGCCTTTGCCGCCCACAGAGATGTTCCAGTCACTCCCGGAAGTTCATCCCGCGCATTGCCGAATGCATCTGATGCCTCTGTGACACCTGCGGGGATGTGATGGTCATTCCAAAAATTCATCACGAGCACTGCCAAACGTGTATGATGCCTATGCTCGTCCCTACGAGGATGCTATGTTCACTCCTGGACGTTCATACAACGCACATAAAAATGTGCCAATGCCTTTGCTTGCTTATGGGTATGTTCCAGTCATTCCTAATAATTCATCTCGTGCACTGACGAACACCTCTAATGCCTCTGCCAATCACTGTTAGGATTTCCCGGTCACTCATGAATTTTGCACCATGCACTGTACAATGCACCTGAAGTCTCAGCCACAATCACGATGATGTCCTGGTCGCTCTCGGAAGTTCGTCACGTGCACTGCTGAATGTGCCGAATCGACGCCACTACCACACCTGTGGGGATGTGCCGGTTGCTCCTGGAAGTTCATCCCGCACACTGTCGAAGGCGCCCAACACCTCCACTGCAACCATGAGGATATTCCCTGTTTCTCTTGGAAGTTCATCCCAAGCACTACCAAACACATCTGATGCCTCTGTAGAGCTCACACGGAGCTCTAATACCAATTCAACACCAGGCAGAGGATTAAAAATCCGTTTAGAAAAAAAATTTGAAAATAAGTATTGAAATTGAAAATTTCAGTATTAAAATCCAATTGCTAAATCTTGGAACACAAAATTGTTCAAAAGGATTTTATTAAAATTTTGAAATAATACAAAATTTGTGCTTAGTTTTCAGAGAGTTGTACAAAACTTGATTTTTGCCTTCAAGTTTTTGCCTCCCCGAACAACTAAACTTGAACTCTAATTTATACAAGTCAAAAGCTATGTTGAACATTATTACAATCATTATAGTTGAGCATCTACTTTCACAAAAGTTGGACAGCTGGAGCATGTTTGACACAGCTTTACTTCTCTATTGAAAAGTAATTTGTCTTCTTCTGATCATGACTCTTCTTTTGATTGGGCGCCGAAAGAAGCTTTGTCTTCATGCGGCAGTGGAGCATCTTGAGTGGGGCCTAGTGTTTCCCACTTTCTTTCTTTGAACAACAATACTGATTCTTTCGATTAAAAATCAAAAGGATCATGGTTGGCAAAAGGATTATCTTCAGGGCTAGAACCTGTGGATGATTGAGTGTCGTCATCTTTCATCTGTTTGACAAGTTCTTCAAACATTTTTTTTTCAAGATGTTATAGGGCAAAATGTCCTTGATTACAAATTCATGGGATCAAGGTCGATGTGGGAATGCTTGGGTTACCAACGTCTTACTACCTCCCTCAAGTCTTACTGCCTGGAACACCTTAAGACTTACCAATGCATGCACAGTTTTTAAGTTGTTACCAAATTGATCTTCAAAATGTGAATCTTAGAAAAGTGTCCACACAACATCTTATGGTTTTGCTTCTAATACGAAGATAAAATAGAATTAATAATATAATACTAATATTACAATATAATATATTTATAGGTTTTGATCATAACTGTTAATATAATAGTTAATAATATGTTGAGTCATTGGAGAATGGTGTACTATACCTTTGAGACTACAAAAATTCCCGATAGACTCTTGATTGTATGCTATTTGTAGATAGCGTGCTCATGTATAACTTCTAGTTCTGGGACGGACTAGAAGTAGTCGAGAATAATTTTGATATAGTTGATAGGATGAGCAAAGTTAAAGGTGATTTGATGTTCCTCAAATTAAGTAATGAAAGATGAAACTAGAGGATCAAGATGGAGAATATTTTCAAAGATTTTGTGGATCATGATCGTAATTGATAGAGAATATTTGAAGGAGGTTAAGCAGGAAGAGTTTTCGAAGGCTCACTCTCTTAAAATTTGAAGTGTTTGATAACTCTTTCTTCCCTTGGAAGAATTCCCTGGTAAGATAGTCCAATATGGAATTCTCCTCACCTTTTATATAGGCAATTGAAAAATTAAAATTTGATAAAATTGCTTGCCATCTGGCAAAAATTTATTTTGATACAAGATTCTTGACATCTTTTTCCAAAACTTCTTTTGCAGACTTGCAATCAATTTGTAAAAGAAAAGTTTTGTTGAACAAATCATCTTGAAATTTCATGACACAAAAAACAATTGATGAAATTTCTTTCTTAATTGTTGAATAATTTTTTGGAGCACCGACCTAAATACTTAATGATATATGACTATTGATTCTTTAGTTGAGCCATCTAATCTCTGTTTAAATATCCCACCATATCTTATCTTTGATGCATCTATCTCTACGACAAGACTAGTACTAGGGTTAGGCAGGCCTAAGCAAGGGATAATTTTTACTTTATCCTTAATCATCTTAACTACTCGAGTATGTTGATCAGACCATGCAGGTGGATTTTTCCTGAGTCTATTGACCAGTGGTTGACAAATAGTCCTAATGTTTGGAAAGAAATCAGCTACATAGTTAAGAGATCCTAAAATTCTCTATAACTGGGTTCTATCCTTGAGCTCATCTAGAAATTTTGAACCAAATTCTATTGATCTATTTATGGTCTGAATAGTACCTTCATAGATTTCATGACCTAGAAATCTGACTTTGACTTGAAATAATTTTATCTTAGTAGTAGATACTACTAAACCATTCTATTTGATTACTCTAAGGAAAATTTATAAATGTTTGAAATGTTGATCAATAGACTTTGAAAAGATGAGAATATCATCTATGTAAACTATTGAAAATTGAAAATATGGGTTGAGAATATTATTCATGATATTCTGGAATTATAATGGAGCATTTTTGAGTCCAAAGGACATTACATTTTATTCGTAATGTCCAAAGGGTACAGCAAAGGTTGTCTTATCCCTATCTTGGGCATTAATCTGGATTTGCCAAAATCTTGATTTTATGTCAAATTTAGAAAATATGACGGAGTCATATAATCTATTTAGCAAATCTCTTTTGTTTGGAATAGGATACCTAATCCATTAGAGCACTTTGTTGAGGGGTTTGTAATTGATGACTAGGCGCAGAAACACCACGCTCTATTTTTGAGTTTTTGTTGACATAAAAGGCTGACCAACTCTAAGGTGACTTGGATGGGACAGATGAGATTTTTTTATAATAAATCATTAATCTTCTTTTTGCAATGTTCAAGGAGGTCATGATTCATTTGAATGGGTCTGTGCTTTGGTTAGAATGTCTCTCTCATGAAAATCTTTTTCATAAGAGAGTTGGACAATATGCTTTTTCCTTCACCAAAAGCATTGGGTTGGTCTGAGCATATTTCTTTTTGAAAAAGATTTTGAAGTTCGTGAATTCTTGTCTGGATGAGTGGATTCCCTAGTTGCCTTTCTACTTTGGCATGATTGATTTCTTTTTGTAAAGCCATCACATATGATTCCTTATGTTGGATAAGGTTGATCTCTGGCTTATTGAGTTTTGTTTGAGCACGTGAATGTCCTTTGACTGATGGCAGACAAAAAGTTGAAAGACACCTTAGTACCCAGTACCTTAGTGTGGATTCCTTTGTCATCTACTTGGAAAGGATAGATTTGAGTAAGGAACGGAGTTCCTAAAATGATATTTTGAGAGAGATTTTTGACCAGAATAAAACTATTATGAAAACAATAGTTTTGATTACAGACTTGAGCATTGGAGAGTTTGTACTTAACATTTAGGTTTGAACCATTGGCACTATTGAGACGTTCAAATGTTTTCTCATAGTATTGGTAGGAATTATTCCTTCTGGAATATAGTTTTGATCTACACTAGAATCAACTAATGCAGCAGTATTGATAGAGAAACTATATTTTTTATGTGTAAGAAAATATTGACATACCATTTTTGGAAATTAATCCTATTGATCAAATGAATAAAACCATCATCATCTAATGGTTGGTCTGGCAAAGGTAAAGACTGAGATAGTTGATTATTAATGCTTTTCAGCTTGCTGATTTGTAGTTTGAACAACGGTTTCTAGAGTTTTATAACAACTCTATTTTAACATTGGTTTGGAGCTGTTGAAGCTATTGATCGTTGACTTGTTTTTTCAAGTCTTTGATTTGGGCTTTTAGGAGTTTAATCTCTTCTTAAAGTTCTCTCATGGTTACCTACTTGAACAGAATTTGAGTGGGGTATTTTTCAAAGATTTCATTGAGGTTTAAAGTTTTAGGCTTTAAATGGAAAGAGCATGGCAAGCCTAGGAGACCAATGGTCAGTGATGTTGATAAGGAGGGTTGACGAAGCGGCTTTATTATCAAAGATTAGGGTCACTCTTGGAAGTTCATCTGTACACACCCAATGCCTCTGCCACGCTCATACGGATGTTCCAATCACTCTCGAAAGCTCGTCGTGAGAACTGCTGAACGTGTCCGACACCTCTGCTAAGCCTGCAGGGAATTTCCGATCATTTTTGAAAGTTCTCCCATGCACTGCCAAATGCACGGACATGCTGCCAAGGCCGCGGGGATGTTACGGTCGCTCTCAAAGTTCATCAGTGCACTACCGAACGTGCTCGACACCTCTGTTGTGGCCACGAGGATGTTCCAGTCGCTCCTGGAAGCTCATCCCATGCACTACCCAACACGCCTGAAGCCTCTGACATGCTAAAGGGATGTTTCCGGTCGCTCCGTGAAGTTTCATCCCATGCACTGCCACACCTGTGAGGATGTTCCAGTTGCTTTCCGAAGTTCATCCCAAGCACTACCGAATGCGTCCAATGCCTCTGCTGACCCTATGGGATTTCTAGTAGCTCACGGAAGTTCATCATGCACACTGCTGAGCGTGTCTGACCCTTCTGCCACACTCAAGGGGATGTTTTGGTTGCTCTCGGATGTTCGTCCTGTGCACTGCCGAGTGTGCCAGACGCTCTGTGCCGCACCTAGAAGTTTGTCCCGAGCACTGCTGAACATGCCAGATTCTTATACCGCGCACACAGTAATGTTCTGGTTGCTCTCAAAAGTTCATCCTCCACTCAACTGAATGCACCCAAAGCCTCTACCGCTCCAGCGGAGAGGTACTAGTTGCTTCAAGAAGTTCATACCGTGCACTGCTAAATGCGCCTGACACCTCTTCCAAGCCCACGGCGATGCTCCTGTCGCTCCTGGAAGTTTGTTCCGTGCACTGCCAAATGCATCAGACACCCCTTGTCGTGCCTGCAGCGATGTTCTGGTCACTCTCAGAAGTTCATTCCACGCACTGCCAAATGCGCCGACGCTGCTGCCATGCTCGTTGGGATGTTCTGGTCACTCCTAAAAGTTCGTCCCATGTGCAGCCTAATGCGTCCGATGACTCTAATGCTCTTAACACCTCTATCATGCCCGCAGGGATGTTGCGGTCGCTCCCAGAAGTTCATCTCCGCTCACTACCGAATGCACCCGAAGCCTCTGCTGTGCCCATGGGCATATTTTGGTCGCTCTAGGAAGTTTTTCATATGCACTCCGGATTGTGTCCTACATTTCTGTCTCACCCGCAGGGATGTTCCGGACACTCTTGGAAATTCATTCCGAGCACTACTGAATGCGTCTGCACTCTGCCGAATGCGTCTAGCACCTCTGTTGAGCCCGTGGGGATTTTCTGGTCACCCCTGGAAGTTCGTTCCACGCACTGCCAAACTCATCTGACTTTGCAGCTGCACTTGCATGGATATTCCGGTCGCTTCCAGAAAGTCATCCCGCGCATTGCCGAATGCGCCTCACACTACTGCTGTGCCCACAGGCATGATCCAGTTGCTCTTGGAAGTTTTTCCTATGCATGGCCGAACCTACCCAACACCTCTACCACACCCGCAGGAATGTTCTGGTCGCTCATGTAAGTTCATCCTACGCACCGTCGAATGTGCCTAACACCTCTGCCGCACCTGCATGGATGTTCCAGTCACTTCTAGAAGTTCATCTCGAGCACTGCCAAACAAGCCTGACACCTTTGTTGCATCCATGGGGACATTTTGGTTGCTCCTTGAAGTTTGTGCCATGCACTGCCCAACTATTGGGGTCCCAATTTCTTGTCCCAACTTGCTTACACCTTAGGGGTTAGCATGACTTCTAAACTTCTCCTAACTTGCTGTCTTGCTTGATCCTTGAGTTAGTTTCTATAATTAACATCCCCTAAGCTGTCCTTTGGGATAGATTAATGATAAATAGATATGTTGGATAGGCAAGACAACAACTGCAGAATATCATCGAAATAAACAACAACAAAATCACCAATAAAGTTCCTAAGTACGTAATTCATCAATCTCATAAAGGTGCTTGGTGCATAAGATAAACCAAATGGCATAACCATCCATTCATACAATCCAAGTTTAGTTTTAAAAGCAGTTTTCCATTCATCCCCTTCTTTCATCCTAATCTGATGATAACCACTTTTGAGATCTATTTTAGAAAATATAGCAGCACCATTTAACTCATCAAGCATATCATCAAGTCTAGGGATAGGATAGCGATATTTTACTGTAATCTTGTTGATTGCCCTACTATCCACACACATCGCATGGTTCAATCCTTCTTTGGCACCAACAAAGCCAGTATAGAACAAGAACTCATGGATTCCCTAACATATCCCTTATCAATCAGCTCAAAAACTTGCTTTTACAACTCTTTAGCTTCTTCTGGATTGCTTCTATATACTGGTCGATTTGGGAGAGTTGCCCCTAGTATGAGATCCATTTGGTGCTCAATTACTCTGTTTGGTGGTAACCCTTTCAGTATGTCTTCTAGAAATACATCAACAAACTCCTTTAAAATTGCTTTCACTTGAGTTGGCAGAGTAACATCTTTACTTTGAGTTACTTCTTTGACCACCAAAATAAAGATTGGCTCTTTATTAAACAAAGCTTGCTTTCCTACTCCTTTGTTGACAAACAAACTCTTTTTCTTTTTCTTCTCAAACTCAATTTTATCCTTTTGAATTTGTTGTGGATTAAGAGGTGTTAACACAATCTTTCTACCATCCTTAACAAAGGAATATGTATTCTTATAACCATCATGAAAGGCTCTTCTATCATACTGCCAAGGTCTTCCCAGTAAGAGATGACTTGCATCCATAGGGATGACATCACACAACACTTCATCTTTGTATCTACCAATTGAAAAAGGCAGCAAAACTTGCTGAGTAACCTTCACATCATCATTGTCATTTTGCCACTGTAATGTATAAGGTTGGGGATGTTTTAGAATAGCTAAATTTAATTTTTCAACCAAAGTAGTGGCAGCCACATTTGTACAACTACCTCCATCAATTATAACTCCACACACCTTATTCTGAATTGCACACCTTGTATGAAAGATATTCTTATGCTGCTTATCTTTCATTTTTTCTTGTGTAGTCATGTGCAGCAAACTACAAGCATTTCTCCAATTTTAGCATGTTCTACCTCTTTTTCCTCGCCATCTTACGTCCCTTTTCTTCTGCAGCCTCGTCTTCACTCTCCAATTCTCCTTGTGAGTCCTTAAGTACCATTGCCCTCCTATTTGCACATTCAAAAGCGATATGCCCATGTCCAAGGCATTTAAAAACATTTGATGTCTCGGCTCTGTTTTGGAGGAATTGTTTCTGCCACTTTCTCTTTTCCTTTACCAATAGCTACTGTTGACTTGCTAGGACCACTTTTCTTTACTGACTTTGCTATCTTCTTTGAAATGGAAGTCGAATAAGTAGAGGATGAATTGATATGTTTGGTAGAACCTGATTTATACACTCCCCTCATTAGTTGTCTCTCCACCTTGATAGCAAGTTTAATCACATCTTGCAAAGAAACATATGGTTGCAATTCTTCCCTACTTGCAATTTCATGCTTTAGCCCGCTAAGGAACCTTGCAATCGTTAGTTCTTCTGGTTCTTGCAAGTTACATCTCATCATAAGCATCTTATACTCTTTGACATAGTCTTCCACACACATGCCCCCTTGCCTTAAACTTTGAAGCTTAAAGTATAGTTCTTGTTTGTAATATTCTGGCAAAAATCTTCTCTCTATTAATCTCTTCATGACTCTCTAACTTGTCACCTCATCTAAACCTTCCCTTCTTCACCTGACTTTCTCGTTTTCCTACCATAAATTGGCATAATCTATAAATTCAAGAGCTACCAACTTGCACTTCCTTGGTTCCAACACAAAACTTGTCAAAACACTTCAGCTACATCCGAAAAGGATTGCACCCTTTGAGGTAAGAGTGGCAAGCAAACAAAAGCTCAAGTGCAGACAAGTTATCCAGGCAGTAACTATTTAGATTCAAGGAGTCAAGATAGAGGTAGAACTGCATGTGTTAGCCTTGGCAGGTCTTGATGTGGTTTTAGGCAATGCTTGGCTTAAAACCATAGGCAAGATAATGTTCGACTACGAATCCACGGCCATACACTTTCAATGGAAGGGAAGGACTGAACGTGGGAGGCACCCACCACCAATGCAGCACATCATTGTGAGGTAAGTACCCTTGAATGACTATACAGAAAAAGGGCACAGAGTTTTACGTTCTCTTGGCCACAAAAGAGGAAAACACAGCCGATTATCATGAAGGACAGAACACACATGAAAGATATACCATTGACAGTAAGGAACCTACTAGAGCAGTTTGGAGATGTCTTAGGAGAGCCACAAGGGCTACCACCCTCAAGACATTATGACCATGCCATCCCATTAATCGACGAAACCAAGGCAATTAATGTAGCACCTTACCGGTATGCACACTTCCAAAAGAACGAGATCGAAAGACAAGTGGAAGAGATGCTACAGCAAGGTATTATCCGACCTAGCACTTCACCTTTTTCTTCTCCCATTCTACTTGTTAGAAAGAAAGACAGAACTTGGAGGTTTTGCACCGATTACTAGGCACTCAACCAAGCAACTGTCAAGGATCGTTTTTCGATCCCAACAATTGATGATATGCTGGATGAGTTACATGGAGCAAAGCTGTTTACCAAGCTGGATCTCAAGGCCAGATATCATCAAATATGCATGAAAGAAGAGGATGTGCAGAAGACAGCATTTCAGACTCATAGTGGACACTACGAGTACCTAGTCATGCCCTTCAGACTATGCAATGCACCCTTCACCTTTCAAGCAGCCATGAACAACATCTTCAAACCTTATTTGCACAGGTTTGTCTTAGTTTTCTTTGATGACATTTTGGTCTATTCCAGGAACCATGATGATCACCTAGAACACTTAGCAAAAGTGCTAGAAGTGTTAAGAAGAAATCATTTCGTTATCAAGCCATCCAAGTGCACATTCATGCAAGAGGAGCTTGAATACCTTAGTCACATCATATCTGGAGATGGAGTGAAGGTAGACCAATGGAAAATAGGAGCCATGCAAACATGGCCAACTCCTAAGAATGTCACAGAACTTAGAGGATTTCTAGGCTTGACAGGCTACTACCGCCGATTTGTTCGCAAATACGGTGCCATAGCAAAACCATTGACAGATTTGCTGAAAGAAAGGATAGATTCCTATGGACAGAGAAGAGTGAAGATGCATTCAAGTTGTTGAAGCAAGCTATGTGTGAGACCCCAGTGTTAGCACTGCCCGACTTCAACCAAACCTTCGAGCTTCACACTGACGCATGTCAAGATGGAATAGGTGCTGTCCTGAGTCAAGCTGGAAGACCTATTGCATACATGAGCAGAGTCTTAGGGCCCATGAAGAAGGAATGGTCAGTATATGCCAAGGAGATGTTGGCCATCATCCATGCAGTCAAGGTATGGCAACCTTACCTTCTTGGGAGGAAATTCCTGATCATTACGGATCAACAACCCTTGAGAAGCCTCATGGAGCAGAAAATTACCACACCAGAGCAGCAAAAGTTCCTTGTCAAGTTGCTGGGATACGAGTATGAAATAATCTACAAACTGGGCAAGGAAAAACAAGGTGGCAGATGCATTGTCCAGAAGCAATGGAGGTCAAGCATTGTGGACAGCATGTGAGCCTAATGATGCATGCCTCACTGCCATTAGTGGAGCGGAGTGGAATGTATGGACAGAAATCAAGGAGGCAATAGAGATTGATCCCTCAAAGCCAAGAGCTCACTGAGAAGATCAAGAATTTTGACCCTAAGGTTAGTAAATTCACCCTTAAGAATGGATATATTTGGCACAACCAGCAGGTGTATGTACCAAACATATCGGGACTAAGAGGGAAGATCTTGAATCACTTCCACAACTCACAGGAAGTAGGACATTAGGATGGTTCCATACTTACATGCAGATCAAGCTATTCTTTTGGTCAGAAGGATTCAAGGTAGAAGTCAAGAAGAAAGACAATAATTGTGACATTTGCCATGGATAAAACCAGAAGATGGCAAGACCAAGGGATTGCTACAACCTTTGCCATTACCCATACAAGTTTGGGAAGACTATAATGACATCCAACATCAGTTTTTCCAACTTTCACCTTGAGGATAAGGCGAGTTTTCAAGAAAGGGGGATTGTTGAGAACCTAAGTATGCAGAAATGCAACGGGTAGAAGATGAGGTAGCAAAGGAAAGCATGGGCCAGAAAATGTGCACAACAAGCATGGCAACAGCAAGTATGCAGCCCAGCTGAGCCAGTATTTGACTTAATCCTAATTAATGAAAGACATTCACATCAATAGGAGCTCAAATAGAAGAAGGATAATCGCATGGAGAAGAACTTCAGCAGCAATAACATGTCCATGTCAAGAAGAGTGTCAGCAGTAGGAGGACATCTATGCCAAGTAGAGTTCCAGCAGCATCAGGACATCCACGCCAAGGAGAATTCCAGCAGCAGCAGGACATCTATGCTAAGTAGAGTTCCAGCAGTAACAGGACATCTATGCCATGGAGAATTCCACCAGTAGTAGGACATCTATCCCAAGAAGAGTTTTGTCAGTAGCAGGACATGCATGATGAATTTCAGTAGCAATAGGATAGTTATGACAAGAAGATTTCTAAGGGCAGAAGGATACGCATTGAGAGTCCTAGTCCTAGAAGCATAAGCTAAGATGAAGTCCAGCCGCTATAGAATACAAGATAAGGTAGGAATTCTAGTCTAGGGTAGAAAATCAAGAAAGACTAAAAACCCTACTAGAATTAGGAAATATTTGGATAAGGTTTATCTTGATAAGATTTTAGTTGTCTGAGAAAACCTTGTTGACTTAGGAAAACTTGTCCTAAGTGGATAAGGAAACTTAAGTACTAGTTAAATTAGGAAAAGGCTGTCCAATACTATAAATACAGTCCATTATTTGTTAGCATTGAGATATGCTCCGAATTTTGTATATTTACATTCATTAATCAAGAATCAAGGTTAGCATTCTTGCTTCTATTCCTTTTTATGTTTCGGTTATCTTTTAAGAGTTGTCTTGAGATAACTTGGGCTTAAGACAAGGTGAAGAGTTATCTTCCTTGCTTAAGAGCTTAAGTTGAAGTTAAGAGTTGTCTTCTTCAACTAGGACAAGTTGTGATAGGTTTAAGAGTTGTCTTGCCTATTCAACATATCTTTTATACATTAGTTAATCCTGAAGGACAGCTTAGGGGACAAGAACAAGAATCAAACGGGACAGCAAGTTAGGAGAGGTTTTAGTAGTTGTGCTAACCCCTAAGATGTAGAAAAGTTGGGAAAAAAATCGGGACCTTAAGAGTTTACATTGTGATCAACAAGTTAGCACAACCAGCAGGGGTATGTACTAAACATACTAGGACTAAGAGGGAAGATCTTGAATCACTTCCACAACTCATGGGAAGGAGGACATTCAGCATGGTTCCATACTTACTTGTGGATCAAACTATTCTTTTGGTGGGAAGGACTTAAGGCTGAAATCAAGAAGCTAGTATGAGCATGTGATGTATGTCAATGCACCAAACTGGAAGGTGGCAAGACTAAGGGGTTGTTACAGCCTTTGCCAGTACCAGGACAGGTTATGGAAGACTTAACATTGGACTTCATCATGGTAATACCCAATAGCAAAGGTTACATAATGATTTAATTGTAGTAGACAGACTCAGTGTTAAGTTTGATCAGAGAATGAGAGAACTTTCACCAAAGAGAGAAAGATGAAGAAGATGAGTGAATTGTTTTCTACTTCTTATTCAATTGTCTAAACATTTACACATCTTGTGTTTATATACACACTATCCTAACGGCTAGGTACAAACTCACTTTACTTTTCTAACAGCTAGGTACAACATACAAAAGCACATCTTTTAACTTTAAAAAACTAGCCGTTATTTTGTCCTTTAGTAGTTTAGCATGGCATGGGCTTTGGGCTTGATGTGGGTACTCATAGATCAGCCAAAGAGTTATTTGGGCTTTTCATCTTCACCCTCAATCTTTTCATCTCCAATGCAACACAATCATGATTCTGGTATGAATCTGGAGATTGATCAATCGGCTCACTCGACTTTATTTCAACACTCCCCCTCAAGTTGGGCTTGAAGATGTTGTTCAAATTCAACTTGCTTATTGCGATCCCGATATGTTTTTTAGTAGGAGCCTTTGTGAACAAGTCTCCTAGTTGATCTTCGCTTGGAACATAAGGGGTGCAGATGGTCTGATTCTGAACTTTCTCCCTAATAAAGTGACAGTCCATCTCAATGTGCTTTGTTCTCTCATGGAATACTGGATTTGAAGCTATGTAGATTGCTGCTTTGTTGTCGCAAAATAGTTTCATTGGTGCTTCAGTTTTGAACCCCAAATCTTGAACTAAAGCCTTCAACCAAATCAGCTCACATGTTGCACTTGCCATTGCTCGATACTCAGCCTCTGCACTTTGACCTTGCTACCACACTTTGTTTCTTACTCTTCCAGGTTACTATGTTTCCCTCCAACAAATGTGCAATATCCAGTAGTTGACTTTCGGTCTTCAACATTTCCAGCCCAATCTGCATCACTATATGCTAGGATCTCATGGTGACCATTCTTTTGCATGTGTAAACCTTGGCCTGGTGTGCCTTTTAGGTAGCAGAGGATTCGATTTACCATGTTCATGTGGTTGGTCATTGGTTGCTGCATGAATTGACTAACCTGATTCACAGCAAAGCTAATGTCAGGTCTAGTAATGGTTAAATATATTAACTTACCAACAATTCGTTGATATTGCTTGACATTCTGAATTGGCTTGGGCTGCTTCTCTTTGTCTTCTTCTTTATCCTTTTGCTTGTAGGTATTTTCAATTGGAGTTGGAGCTATCCTTGTACCTAGTTTACCTGTTTCACCAAGTAGATCAAGTGTATATTTTCTTTGGCATAGAAATAGTCCCTTTTTAGAGTGGGCAATTTCTATTCCTAAAAAATATCGTAAGTATCCCAAGTCTTTAATGTCAAAAACAGATTTAAGATATGATTTAATGCAACTAATGCCTATTTCATCATTACCAGTAATGATTATGTCATCGACATAAATGAGAATCACCGTTATTCCATCTTTGGAATGTTTGGTGAATAGTGAGAAATCAGCCTCACTTTTAATGAAGGCTTGACAACTGAGATCATTGTGCAATTTAGAGTACCAAGCCCTAGGGGATTGTTTAAGGCCATAGATAGCCTTTCTAAGCTTACATACATGTGATTTAGGAATGTCAGTCCCATACCCTTCAGGTATTCTCATGTATACTTCCTCTTCTAATTTGCCTTGTAAGAAGGCATTTCTTACATCATTTGGTACAATGGCCAATCATAATTAACAGCTAAGGACATAAGAACTCTAATGGAATTCATTTTAGCTACGGGGGCAAAAGTCTCGGTGTAATCAATACCATAAGTTTGAGTGAAGCCTTTGGCCACTAACCTAGCCTTATATTTTTCAACAGTTCCATCACTCTTAAGCTTGGTCTTATATACCCATTTGCAGCCAACGACCTTCTTCCCTTTAGGCAGTGGAACAATATCCCAAGTTTGATTGCGAATTAGAGCCTTAAGCTCTTCATTCATTGCACTTCTCCAAATTGGGCTAATTTGGGCCTCTTGGTAATTGGAAGGCTCTTGAATATCATCGATGGCATTTAGAAAAGCTTTATACTGATCTTTAATGTGATCATGAGTATAGTAGCTTTGAATAGGGTGATTGGTTACATGGTTTCCATGATGAAACACTCTAGTTTTCATCCATTCAGAGGCAGGTCTTTTGATCCGAGTAGATCTTCTGAGTGTGGGTAGTTCCTGTGTAGCATGAGCATCACTATCCATAAATTGATTTGGTATGTCATGGCTACTAATTTGGTCATCTCCAAGATGATCTGGATCAAATTGATTGTGGGATGAATCATCTTGGGCAAAAGTAGGTTCATTCTCATCATTTGTTTGTCTAAGAGGGTAAGAATCATTCTCATTTTGAGATGATTCCTCTTGAAATTCTAGCTGATTATGCATATTCTTCCTAAGTTCAAGAATGGGTCCCTTTGTGTGAATAGTGTCAATAACAGGACCTGGGTTGGAATTACCCACATCCTCCCCCTTACCATTGGTTTTGAGTTCATGTTTTTCGAAGTAGGGTTCATGCTCTAAAAATGTTACATTTCTAGATACAAACAACCTATTTGTTTTAGGGTCAAAGCATCTATAACCCTTTTGGGTTGTGGCATAACCTAGGAATATGCATTTTTGACTTTTATAGCTAAGTTTGTCCCTATTGCTACAAGGAATATGAACATAACATATACATCCAAAAATTTTAAGATATGAAAGATTTGGCTTATGATTAAACATTACCTCATTCGGAGTCTTGCCTTTTAGAACCTTTGTTGGTGTTCTATTTATCAAATGAACAGCTGTGAGGATGGCATTGCTCCAGAAATGCTTAGGAACATTATGGTAGAACATCATTGATCTTCCAACTTCCAAGATATGTCTATTCTTCCTCTCTGCCACTCCATTTTGTTCTGGAGTGTATGGGCATGTAGTTTGATGTACAATCCCTTCACTTACCAAGTATTCCTTAAAGGAATTATTGACATATTCTCCACCATTATCAGTTCTAATCATTTTAATTTTTCTGCCAAATTGGTTAGTGACAAAAAACATAAAGCGTTTAAAGCATGGTAATGTGTCTGACTTGCATTTTAAGAGGTATATCCATGTATATCTAGATTTGTGATCAATAAATGTAACGAAGTATCTATAGTTATCATGAGATGTCACAGGAGCAGTCCATAAATCAGAATGAATTAAATCAAAAACATCATCACATTCATGTTCTGACAGTACAAAAGGAGGTCTAGTTTGTTTTCCTAAAATACATGCTTCACACTTAGAAATGTAACAATCTTTTAAATCAGGAACTAGACTATTCAAAATGTGATTAGAAGGATGTCCCAGCCGTGCATGCCATAGCTCATGTGAATTAATTTGTTTAGTGACCCTAAAAGCTTGTTTTGCGTCATTTAGCATGTAGAGGCCATTTTCAGCGAAACCTTCACCAATCTTCTTCCCGGTTATAATATCCTGAAAAATCACTTTATTAGGACTAAATATAGCAATACAATTTAAGTCTTTAGTGAGTTTACTAACCGATAATAGATTAGAATCAAAATTAGGAATATAGAACCCTTTAGTATGTTTTGACAATAAATCTAAATCCGCTGAATACTTAATGGGAACATGCTTTCCATTAGCAACTTTGACACTTTGTATTCTCCTTAAAGGATATAGTCTAGATGCTTTATTTATGTTTCTAAACATATGATCACTAGCACCTGAGTCTATAATCCATGGTTCATGATCATTGTGAGAGTAAAAGTGAGAGTTAAGAAGAGTACCGTCCTCCCATTTGCCTTTATGAGCATGGTGTTGGGTTCCAAGTGCTTCCATATTGATTTGGAGTTGGTTCCGTATCACCTTGGCAATATCATCGAGGCTAAAGGAGTGAACACTTGAAGTCTCGGTGATAGGAGCTGAATGGGCACTTGGAACACCGTGGATACTTTGATTTGAGACTTTACCCTTCTTGAACCGTGAAGGCATGAGTTCTGGGTGAAGATACCAGCATCGATCTTTAGAGTGACCATTCTTGTGACAATGGTCACACTTAGCTCGATTTGGGTTGTTGCTGTTTCCCTTTGACTTGGTCACTAAGGCTTTAGTTTTAAGCTTCTCTTGAGCCGAAAAAGCATTTGTCTCCACCTTGTGGTCATGGCCATTTACGTCCAGGAGACGATGGGCTGTTTCTTCCTTGTTGATCATGTAACAAACCTCTTCAAGGGAGGCATTTCATTGCTTCTCAGTATTTGATTCCGAATGTCATTAAACTTGGAGTTTAAGCTAGCAAGATAAGTAAATACCTTATCCTCATTAGCACGTGCAAGAATAATGGCAATGTTGTTAGTTTCTGGCCTATAGGAGTGAAGCTCATCCCATGCCTCTACGAATTTTCCGAGGTGTTCAACTGAGCTCATCTCACCTTGATTAAGCTTATTCAAGAAAGATTTAAGCTCATACACTCTCATGAGATTCTTTTGTTGACCATAGATTCTCTTGATAGAATCCCACAACTCTTTCGACGTCTCGGCATTGGAGAAGATACCAATCAAGCTTGGTTCTATTGAGTTAAGGATCCAAGTTAGAACCATTTTGTCTACTTGGAACCATTCTTCAAATCCATCATCATCCAACGGTCTCTTAACCCTTCCTGTGACAAACCCATATCTACCTTTACCACACAAAGCATTTGTTGCGGCCTTGACCCATATGGGGTAGTTGTGGTTGTTTAGTAGAATTGTGGTGAGTTTAAGAGAGGTGTTAGCATCTACTTCCAATATCATGGAATTGGTTCTAGTAGAGGTGTTGATGGTGGTTTGAGAAGGTGCTTCACTGGATTTGTTGGTGCCTAAAGAGGGTCCCTCATTTGCCATTTAGATTTGGGCAAAGAATGAGGGATATTTTTTTTTCTTTGAAGCACCAATGTAAAAGAATAAAGAACAAGAAGAATGATAGGAGCTTACTGCTCTGATACCATGTTAAGTTTAATGAGAGAATGAGAGAACTTTCACCAAAGAGAGAAAGATGAAGAAGATGAGTGAATTGTTTTCTACTTCTTATTCAATTGTTTAAACATTTACACATCTTGTGTTTATATACACACTATCCTAACGGCTAGGTACAAACTCACTTTACTTTTCTAACAGCTAGGTACAACATAGAAAAGCACATCTTTTAACTTTAAAAAACTAGCCGTTATTTTGTCCTTTAGTGGTTTAACATGACATGGGCTTTGGGCTTGATGTGGGTACTCATAGATCAGCCAAAGAGTTATTTGGGCTTTTCATCTTCACCCTCAATCTTTTCATCTCCAATGGAACACAATCATGATTCTGGTATGAATCTGGAGATTGATCAATCGGCTCACTCGACTTTATTTCAACACTCAGCAAGAGTGTGGGCTTTATGCCACTCAAGCAACCATACACGGTAAGAGAAGTAGCGCAGGAGTTTGTCAAAAACATGGTAAGACTTCATGGGATACCATGGACAATGCTGTTCGACAGAGATACCGTTTTCATGAGCAAGTTCTGGAAAGAGAGCTTTTCACACAGCTCGGCAGCAACTTGGTTGCCTCATCCACCTTTCATCCACAAACAGATGGCCAAAGTGAGGTAACCAATCGAACCCTAGAGCAGTACTTAAGGTGTTTTTGCCATGATCATCAAAACGATAGGGAGGAGTACATACCATGGGCAGAACTGTGGTATAATACTACCTATCATGCAGGAATCAAGATGACACCATACCAAGCCATATATGGAAGGTTACCCACAGGAATGTCAAGCTATACCATGGGGAACAGCAGCATACACGAAGTGGATGTCATACTTCAATCAAGAGATGATGTCTTGAAGAAACTCAAGCATGAGCTTAAAAACAAGCAAGGGGCCGAATGAAAAGACAACTGGACAAAGGGAGGAAGGAAGAAGAATTTAAGGTAGGTGACTATGTCTATCTTAAAATCCATCCTAGAAGGAAGATAAAGGCTAGAAAGCCAACTACACCAAAGTTGGCTAGAAAATATTTTGGACCGTATGAGGTAGTTGAGCATATACGAGCAGTAGTTATTGCCTAAGACTACCATTAATCTCCAAACTACATCCAGTGTTTCACATTTCATTGTTGAGAAAGAAGATAGGAGATGTGAGACATGTGAATGAAGGACTGCCTGATGTTTTCAGGGAAGATCACCTTGGGCAGCAACCAAAGGAAGCCTTAAGATTTCACATAGTAAGCTATGGGCACAATAGAAGGCCAGTATGGAGAGTACTCATATGGTGGAGTCATTCGCCCAAGGATGAAGCAACATAGGGAAGACTATGACAATATCCAGCAACGTTTCCCTAACTTCCATCTTGAGGACAATGTGAGTCTTCAAGAAAGGAGGATTGTTAAAGACCTTAGGAGGCAAAGGGAGCGTGAGTGGCATAGGAGGATGCGAGAGAGATGCCAAGCAGCAAGAGAGGCAGCTACGGACCAGAACGTGCGCGCAACAAGCTTTAACATGGCATGCAGTGGAGCAGGACATGCACATGGCTTGCACATGGTGGGCCAGAATGGACTGCTTGCACATGGCATGCAGTTGATAAGGAACTTAAGTACTAGTTAAATTAGGAACAAAGGCTGTCCAATACTATAAATACAACCCATTATTTGATACATGGATATATGCTCCGAATATGTAAGTTTTCATTCATTAATCAAGAATCAAGCTTTAGCATTCTTGCTTATATTCTTGTTTATATTTTGGTTATCTTTTAAGAGTTGTCTTGGGATAACTTGGGCTTAAGACAAGGTGAAGAGTTGTCTTCCTTGCTTAAGAGCTTAGGTTGAAGTCAAGAGTAGACATCTTCAACCAAGGCAAGTTGTGATAGGTTTAAGAGTTGTCTTGCCTATCCAACATATCCTTTATATATTAATCTATCCCAAAGGACAACTTAGGGAACAAGAATCAAAGAAAAGAACTCAAGGATCAAACGGGACAGCAAGTTAGGAGAGGTTTTAAAAGTCATGCTAACACCTAAGGTGTAGAAAAGTTGGGACAAGAAATCGAACCCCAACATGAATGTGCCGGACACTGCTACCATGTCTGCGGTGATGTTTTGGTCACTTCTGGAAGTCTATCCCGCGAACTGCCCAACATGCCTTAAGCCTCTGTCCACGTGTGGGGATATTTTGGTTGCTCCTAAAAGTTCATCCCACGCATTGCCGAAGGTGCTTGATGCCTCTGCCATGCCCACAGAGATGTTCTGGTTGCTCCCAAAAAGTTCATCCGGTGCACCGGCCAACATGCCCCAAGACTGCTGCGCCCACAGGGATTTTCTGGTGCTCCCCAGCTCATCCCATGCACTGCCGAATGTGCCTACACCTCTACCGCGCCTGCAAGGATGTTTCGGTTGCTCCCAAAAGTTTGTCCCTTGCACTGCCGAATGCGCTCGACACCGCTGTCATGCCCGCAGGATTGTTCAGGTAGCTCCTGGAAGTTTATCCCACAAGTTCATCCCATGCACTGCTGAATGTGGCCAACACTTTTACCACGCCCATAGGGATATTTCAGTCTCTTTCGGAAGTTAATCCCACACAATGCCCAACGCGTCGTAAGCCTCTGCCGCAGGCGGGGGTTTGTTCCGATCGCTCCTGGAAGTTCATCCCGTGCACTACCGAATGTGCCCGACAATGCTGTCGTGCCCACGGGGATGTTCTGGTCAGTCCGTATGTTTGTCCTACACACTACCGAATGCATCTGATACCTCTGCCGTGCTCATGGGGATGTTCCAGTAGCTCCCAAAAGTTCATCCTATGCACTGTAAACCATGCCCGAAGCCTCTGCTGCACCCACGGGCATATTCTGTTTGCTACTAGAAGTTTTGTCCCGCACATTGCCAAATGCACCTGATGTCTTTGCTGCACCTGCAGGGATGTTCCAATTGCTCCCAGAAGTTTTTCCTGCACACTGCCCAACACACAAGAAGCCTCTTCCACGCTCACGTGGATGTTTTGGTCGCATCTAAAAGTTCATCCTGTGCATTGCCGAGCGCACCCAACATCACTGTTGCACCCGCAGGGATGTTTCAGTCACTCCTAGAAGTTAGTCCCCTGCGCTGCCAAACGCACCTGATGCTGCTGTCTTGCCCATGGGGATGTTCCACTCAATCCCATAAGTTCATCCTGCACACTGCAGAATGTGCCCGACACCTCTGCCGCACCAGCGGGGATGTTTCAATTGCTCCCAAATGTTTGTCCCATGCACTGTACAATACACTTGAAGCCTCTGCCGAACTCGTGGGGATGTTCTGGTTGCTCCCACAAGTTCCTCCTGTGCACTGCCTAACATGCCCAAAGACTCTGCTGCACCCACAAGGATGTTCCAGTCGCTCTAGAAAGTTCGTCCGCACACTGCTGAATGTGTCCAATGCTTGTTTCACGCCCACGGGGATTTTCTGGTCGTTCTCGAAAGCTTGTCCTGCACACTGCCCAATGCACCCAAAGCCTCTGCCGCACCCAGTGGAATGTTCCGGTTGCTTTCGTAAGTTCATCCTATGCACTGCTGAGGGTGATCGATGCCGCTGCCACACCCACGGGAATGTTTTGGTTGCCCCTGGAAGTTTGTCCCGCAAACTGCTAAATGCGCCCAACTCCTCTACCATGCCTGCGAAGATGTTCTGGTTGCTCTCCTATGTTCATCCCAAGCATTGACGAACGTGTCCGCCACCTCTGCCAAGCATGCAGGGATTTTTTCGGTCAATCCTGAAAGTTCATCCTGCACACTGCCGAACGCTACTGCAGCACCCACGGTGATGTTCCGGTCGCTCATGGAAGTTTGTTCTGTTCATTGCTGAATGCGCTCAAAGCCTATACTGTGCCGTGGGGATGTTCCAACCACTCCTGGAAGTTCATCCTCTGCACTGCCGAATGCTTGTGATGCCGCTGCTGCACCTGCAGGAATGTTCTGACCGCTTGCGAAAGTTCGTCCTGCACACTGCCAAATGTGCCCAACGTCTTTGTCACACCAATGGGGAGGTTCAGGTCGCTCCCGGAAGATCATCCTCTACACTGGCCAATGTGCCCGAAGCCTCTTCCGTGCCCGTGGGTACTGTCAAGTCACTCCTCGAAGTTCGTCCCATGCACAGTTGAACGCCTCTGATGCTACTGCTGCACCTGCAGGAATGTTCTGGTTGCTCGCTGAGGTTCATCCCACGCACTACCGAATATGCCTGACGTCTCTACCGTGCCGTGGGAATGTTTTGTTTGGCCCCAGGAGTTCATCCCGAGGACTGCCGAAAGCTTCCAATGCCTCTGCTGAGCCCGCGGAGATTTTCCAGTCTTCTTAGAAGTACATCCAACACATTACCGACCGCACCCAACACTGCTTTCGTGCCCACAGGGATGTTCCAGTCGCTCCCGGAAGTTCGTCCTGTGTACTACCGAATGCAACTGGCACCTTTACTGCACCTATAGAGATATTTCAGTCACTCGTGGAAGTTCATCCCATGCACTGCCTAACGTGGCTAAAGCCTCTGATGTGCTTGATGGGATCTACCAGTTGCTCCTGAAGTTTCTCCCTCGCACTGCCAAATGCACTTGATGCCTCTGCTGTGCCACTACAATGTTCCGGTCGCTCCCGGAAGTTCATCCCACGCACTGCCAACCACATCCAATGCCTCTGCTGCGCCTGTAGGAATGTTCCAATAGCTCCAGGAAGTTCATCAGGTGCATCACTGTGCACTACCGAATGCACCCGATGCATCTGCTGTGCCTGCAGGGATGTAACGGTCACCCCAGGAAGTTCGTCCTATGTACTGCTAAATGCGTTCGACCCACTGTCATGCCTGCATGGATGCTCTGGTCACTCTCGGAAGTTTGTCCTGAGCACCACCAAATGTGCCTGACGCCTCTGCTGTGCCTGCTGGGATTTTTCTGTCGCTCCTGGAAGTTTGTCCAATGCACTGCCAACACGCCTGCGACACTTCCACACCTGTGGGGCTGTTCCGGCAGCTCCCCTAATTTCATACTGCACACTGTCGAATTGTTGAGGACCTTAGAAGGCAAAGGGAGCATGAGAGAATGCGCGCAAGGCGCCAGGCAGCAAGAGAGACAGCAACCAACCAGCAAGTGCGCACAAGCAGCATGCATACAGCAAGCAATGAAGCACGGCCAGGTTCTGACTCAGTCCTAATCAATGACGGAAAGGAAAGTCAAGGAGAATTCCAGCAGCAACAGGAAACGCATGATGAATTCCAGTAACAATAGGATAGTTGCGACAAGAAAAATTCTAAGGGCAGAAGGATAATTATTGAGATTCCTAGTCCTAGAATGATAAGTCAAGAGGAAGTCCAGCTGCTGTAGAAAACAAGATAAAGTAGGAATTCTAGTCTAAGTAGGAATTCAAGAAAGACCAAGAATCCTAGTAGAATTAAGACACAAAGGATAAGGTCTATCTTGATAATGTTTTATTTGACTTAGAAAAGCTTGTTGACTTAGGAAAACATATCCTAAGTGGATAAAGAACCTAAGTCCTAGTTAAATTAGGATAAGGCTGTCTTAGGACTATAAATACAGCCCATTATTTGTAAGGAGCTCATAAGCTACGAATTTTGTTATTTCTCATTCATTAATCAAGAATCAAAGGTAAGCATTCTTGCTTCTATTCTTGTTTATATTTCGGTTATCTTTTAAGAGTTGTCTTGAGATAACTTGGGCTTAAGTCAAGGTTAAGAGTTGTCTTCCTTGCTTAAGAGCTAAGGTTGAAGTTAAGAGTTGTCTTCTTCAACCAAGACATGTTGTGATAGGTTTAAGAGTTGTCTTGCCTATCCAACATATCTTTATATATATTAGTTAACCCGAAGGACAGCTTAGGGGATATAAAATAAGAAAGGAACTCAAGAATCAAACGGGACAGTAAGTTAAGAAGGATTTCAGTAGGCGTGCTGACCCCTAAGGTGTAGAAAAGTTGGGGAAAAAATCAGGACCTCAACAAATTGGTGCTTTCATTGAGAGATTAGCACAAACACCTCTACAAATTGGTGCTCTCGTTGAGAAATCAGCACAACCATCAGTTTATAAAAAGCACAATCACTCTACAAATTAGTGCTCTAGTTAAGACAGCAGCACAAACACCAATCAATTGCAAGGCATCGAGGTTACCAAGTCATCTCAACAGCATTCACCCGCACCACAGGAACAAACTGGAGAAGATTTCTCAGCCACCAACCGCGGAAGAATCCTTGCCTTGGAGAGAAACCAGAATGCGATCAATGACCAGGTAGGTGATATCAAACACCAACTATCATCTATCATTCATTCTCTCGAACAATTGAAAAGAGACACACCCCGAATGGCCGGAAAACAAGTCCAAACCGAGTCAAGCAGAAACAACCACCTACTACAAACGTCTAGGAGGCTTCAATCTAAAATCACACAGCACCAAGTGCATGAGGAAGATTCTGACCAGGAGCAGTTTCCCTCTCAAGAAAGGGGGAAAAGGCGCACAAGTTTGGGAAGCAGGAGGAAGACTTCACCAAACGAACACCTGCCCCATGATCACTACAATGATTATAGTGACAATGAGGAGGTGTTGGATAGGAGGCCTACATCATGGCAACCAAGAAGGGTACAAAATCACCCTGAGGCAGAATCATGGCACACCACAAGGAGGGAAGATTGGCAGTACAACAGCCCAAGCCATTACTCACGGCCTAAGGTAAAAATTGAGTTCCCTACCTTTGAGAAAGGAGATCCAACTGAATGGATCTCCAAGGCTGAATTTTACTTTGAAAAACAAGGTATTGAAAGAGGTGAAAGGGTTGAGTTTGCATCCTATCATCTATGTGGGAGAGCCAACCAATGGTGGCGTTGGCTTAAGGCCACCTATGGCCGAGAAGGGAGAAGGATAGGCTGGACAAGGTTCACACAAGAGTTAGTGAATAGATTTGGCCCATCCAGCATGACCAACTATGAGGGACAGCTTGCCAAGATAAGGCAAGAAGGATCTCTAGAAAGTTACCTTGAAGAATTTGAAAGGTTAGCCGAATTGGTAGGACATTGGCCAGATAGTGCACTAATTGGCACTTTTCTAGATGGCCTTGTACCTTGGCTAAGCCGGGAAGTGAAGATGAGGGATCCAAACTCTCTCACTCAGTGCATTTGATTGGCGAGACTCATCAACGATGGGAGAAGCATCACCCGCAGCACAACCAAGGTCATCAAACCCTCGGACAAACTAAGTAAAGCACCCTCATCAAGTAGGACAGAGGCCCCAAAAACAAAGGACCCTCTCAAACTATCCACCGAAGAAATCAACAGGAGGATCGAAAGAGGCCTATGTTTTAGGTGCAATGATAAGTGGCAAGTTGGCCACAAGTGCAAGAAAGGATTGTTCAACATCATTGAAGTAGTAAGTGATGAAGAACATGAGGAAAACAGCGAGGAAGAACAAGACAGCCGCATGGACAGCGAGGAGGAAGCAGAGTCAGAACACTCCCTAGATCATGCGGAAGAAGGCGAAATCAATTTGCATGCAGTAGGGGCAACCACCATGCCTACTGCCATGAGGTTATTCGCAACCATTAACGGAAAAAACGTTTTAGTGTTGATAGACAGTGGAGCTACTCATAACTTTATCAATTCAAAATTGGTCAAAACACTTCAGCTACATCCGAAAAAGATTACACCCTTTGAGGTAAGAGTGGCAAGCGGACAGAAGCTTAAGTGTGCACAATTAATCCAGCCAGTAGCTATGCAAATTCAAGGAGTCAAAATAGAGGCAGAACTACATGTGTTAGCACTGGCAGGTCTTGATGTGATTTTAGGCAATGCTTGGCTTAAAACCATAGGCAAGATAATGTTCAACTATGAATCCATGGCCATGCATTTCCAATGGAAGGGAAGGGACTGCACATGGAAGGCATCCACCACCAATGCAGCGCATCATTGTGAGGTAAGTACCCTTGAACGATTATACAGAAAAAGGGCACAATGTTTTGCGATTCTATTGGCCACCAATGAGGAAAATACAGCCGAACATCCTACACACGAAGACATACCAAGAGGAGTAAGGGATCTTTTGGAGCAATTCAGAGATGTCTTAGGAGAGCCACAAGGACTACCACCCTCAAGACATTACAACCATGCCATCCCATTAATCGACGAAACCAAGGCGATTAATGTAGCACCTTACCGGTATGCACACTTCCAAAAGAATGAGATAGAAAGACAAGTGGAGGAGATGCTACAGCAAGGTATTATTCGACCTAGCACCTCACCCTTTTCTTCTCCTGTTCTACTTAATAGAAAGAAAGACGGAACTTGGAGGTTTTGCACCGATTATCAGGCACTCAACCAAGCAACTATCAAGGATCGTTTTCCGATCCCAACAATTGATGATATGCTGGATGAGTTACATGGAGCAAAGCTGTTCACCAAGCTGGATCTCAAGGCCGGATATCATCAAGTACGCATGAAAGAAGAGGACGTGCGGAAGACAGCATTTCGGACTCATAGTGGACACTACTGTTGAAAATGAAGGGATTGAGGGTGAAGATAAAAGGCCCAAATAACTCTTTGATTGGCCTATGTACACCCATATCAAGCCCAAAGTCCATATCAAGCTAACCGCTAAAGGACGAAATAACGGCTAGTAAGCTAATCACTAATGGACGAAATAACGGCTAGTTCTTGAAATTGAAAGCTATGTTGTTATGTGTTGTACCTAGCTGTTAGAAAAGTAAAATCAACTTGTACCTAGCCGTTAGGATGTTGTATATATATACCCAAGATGTGTAAAGTGAAAAACAAGCTTCTTTATTCTTTCATCAATACTTTCTTTCACACTTCTTTGTTTCTTCAATATTTTTCACATGGTATCAGAGCAGGTTTCATCTCTAATCTAGCTTTTTACTTTTTGTTGCTTTGTTGGTTCTTGGTGTATCAAGACATTCCCCTTCATAGCCAAATTAAAGAATGGAAAGGGAGGGCTCGTCATACAACACCAAGAGCAGAAGTTCCTTCAAGGGAGTTGATAATGATGGTAACACCACCTTGAAACTTACCACATTTCCCTTGAATGGAAAAAATTACTCAATTTGGATCAATCCCGCTGAAAGAGCATTATGTGGAAAACGAGCATTGGGTTTCGTGAATGGAAGAATCACAAAGCCCACAGACACATCAAGTGAAGAATATGAAGAATGGTGCTATAACGACAACTTGGTGTACACATGGATTTTAAATTCCATGGAACCATCCTTGGTAGGTGCATTCTCAAAGGCTGAAACTTCTAAAGCACTTTGGGAGTCTATCAAGAGACAATTTGGTCATCAAGGAAACTTGATGAGAATATACGAGTTGAAGCAGTTCATCAACAATATCAGCCTTAGTGGAGGTGATCCGATAGAATATAACACCAAAATTAAGGAGGCATGGGATGAACTTCAATCATTAAGGCCGAATACTACCAACATTGAAGAGGTGGAAAAAAGGGCCAATGAAGATCTTGTGATTTCGTATTTGATGGGTTTGGGTTCAGACTACGAAGATCTTCGGAATCACATTCTTAGAATTGAACCTTTGCCTTATTATGACGATGTTGCAAACAAGGTTAATAAAGAGTACTTGCAAAGAAAGATTTTGAGTGGGAATTCAAGCAAATATGAGAGAGGTAGTTTGGTGGACAGCAAGGAAGAAGGCAGGATGGTCCAAGGAGCAAAAGTTAAGGCTAAGTGTGATAAATGTGGACGGATGCACAACCTTAAAGACAAATGCTGGAAGTGTGGGCACTGCAAGATGCTTGGTCATACTAAAGAAAAATGTTGGGTTCTTAATCCACATTTGAGGCCAGTTAACTTCAAGGAAAAGGCGCCACCACAAGGTGCTCAAAATGCAATCGAAAAAGGGAACTCAAAACTCCTTGAGGATTTGGCCAAACTACTTCAGAACCATCTTCCAAGCTCCTCTCAAGGTATGATTTCCAACTCACATTTTAACTTTGACCCTTGGGTTATTGATTCAGGTGCTACTAATCATATGTTTAGAAATAAAAACATGGCATCTAGAATAGAAACCCTAGGAAACATTAGAAATGTGACAATAGCCAATGGTAGTGAAATACCCATTAAGGGATTAGGAGATATTAAAGTTTTATCCAAGAGAACAAGTGGCCTTTATATGCCAAATTTTTCATCAAATTTGCTGTCCGTTAGTAGAATAACAAAAGACTTAAATTGTCGTGTTACCTTTGAACCCAATAAGGTGATATTTCAGGACATGTCAACCGGGAAGAAGATTGGTGAGGGAACCTTACATGACGGCCTATATTTTTTGGATAGTACCAATCAAGCCCTTAGAGTTGAGGAAGACAGTGGACTTCAGAAACTTTGGCATGCAAGACTAGGCCATCCTCCTAGTAACATTCTGTGTAAAATGATTCCGAAAATGAAGTTTAGTGATTTTAAACAATGTAGGGCTTGTAATCTTGGAAAACAGACTAAACTTCCTTTTGTACATTCGGAAACTTGTTATAATGAAATATTTGATCTTGTTCACTCTGATCTATGGACTTCTCCTTTAGAATCTCACAATGGCTTTAGATATTTTGTCACATTCATTGATCACAAGTCGAGATACACTTGGATATACTTGATTAAAAACAAATCAGAGACCTTATCATGTTTTAAAGAGTATGTTTCCTTAATTGAAAATCAACTTGGTAAAAGGATTAAGATTCTTAGGAGCGACAATGGGGGAGAATATACTAGTCACGCCTTTGAGAATTACTTGAGCACTTTAGGGATAGTTCATCAAACGACTTGCCCCTACACACCTGAGCAAAATGGTGTGGCCGAGCGAAAAAATCGGCACATTTTAGACGTAGGAAGGTCACTAATGTTTCATCACAATGTCCCTAAAAGATATTGGAATGAAGCCATTCTCACTGCCATACATTTGATAAATCGTATGCCTTCGAAGTTGTTGAATGGAAAATCTCCTTTTGAATTGTTGCATAATAGGCAACCAAACTTATCTTATCTAAAGGTATTTGGCTGTACTTGTTATGTTCACATCCCTAATCATGCTAGAGATAAATTGAGTCATAGGAGTGTAAAGTGCATATTTTTAGGGTATTGCATTGATAAAAAGGGTTATAAATGTTTAGATCCTTCTACGAATGAGAAATTCTTGTCAAGAAATGTTACTTTTCTGGAAAGTGATCCTTACTTTGATAAAGTGAGAAATGAAGGAGAAATGAAAGGGGATCCTCTTCCCCTATCTATTGTAGGTAATCGGTTGAGTTTGTTAAGGAATAACGATCAAATCAATAATGGAGTTAGTTTGAATGAAAGCGAAAAAGAGAGATTTTATCTATGAAGATTCAACACAACAGAATGGTGATATTCATGAACCATTGGAATCAAATGAAGAACAAAACATAGTTAGCGAAAGTCAAAGTGAGGAAACACCTTGTGATGAGAACCCTAATGATCAATTAGTTTTAGAGCATGAAATCCCATTTAGTTCCTCACCGGTGGGTCAAAATGAGAGAGAGTCCGATTCTTCATCACATGATCAAAATTTTCCTCTTAGAAGATCTCAAAGAATTAGGAAGCCTCCATCCGAATGGCAGAAAAATAGGGTATTCTTTTATGGGAACAAAGTCACAGCACATCCTATACAAAATTATTATACCTTAGATAATGTTAAAGAGAGTTATAGAGTGTTTTTAAGCAAATTGGATAGTTTGAAAGAGCCATCTTGCTACAACGAGGCCAAGGACATTCCTATTTGGAGAAATGCCATGGATGAGGAGTTGGAAGCTTTAGTTAAGAATAAGACATGGGAAATTGTTACTCTTCCCCAAGGTAAGAAAACAGTTGGGTGTAAATGGGTGTACAAAACCAAGCTGAAGAGTGATGGTTCCATTGAGAAACATAAAGCTAGATTGGTTGCTAAAGGATTCACTCAAACCTATGGTTTAGATTACACGGAGACATTTGCCCCAGTAGCCAAAATGAACACCATTAGAGTTATTTTGTCCTTAGCCACTAATTATGAATGGGAAATGTATCAAATGGATGTTCGAAATGCTTTTCTCCAGGGGGAATTAGAAGAAGAGGTTTACATGGATATCCCACAAGGATACAACATTAAAGTACCAAAACCGCATGTATGTAAGCTTAGAAAAGCCATCTATGGCTTAAAACAATCTCCTAGGGCTTGGTACTCTAAGTTGTTAGGTGCTTTAACTTCTCAACACTTTAAGGTTAGTAGTGCTGATCACTCTTTATTCATAAAACACTCCAATAATGGTATTACTGTTGTGATAATATATGTGGACGATATCATTATAACAGGGAGTGATACTTTGGGAATAAACAGCACTAAAAGTTATTTAAAGTCTACTTTTGATATTAAAGACCTTGGACACTTACGGTATTTTCTAGGTATAGAGATAGCTCATTCTAATAAAGGGCTATTTCTATCCCAAAGAAAATACACACTTGATCTTTTGAAAGAGACAGGTAAGCTTGGAGGGAAGATAGCATCAACTCCAATTGAAGTACAAGCCAAAAAGAAGGAGGGCAAACCAATTGAAGACATCAAGCAATATCAAAGAATTGTGGGTAAGTTAATCTACTTAACTATTACAAGACCTGACATTTCTTTTGCTGTGAATCAGGTAAGCCAATTCATGACTTGTCCAATGACCAATCACATGGAAATGGTGGACCGAATACTCAAATATCTCAAAGGAACTCTAGGACAAGGATTACTAATGAAGAAACATGGACATCACCAAATTTTTGCCTACACGGATGCTGATTGGGCAGGAAGCATTGAAGATCGCAAGTCTACAACTGGATATTGTACTTTTGTTGGTGGGAATTTAGTGACTTGGAAGAGTAAAAAGCAAACCGTGGTGGCCAAATCAAGTGCCGAAGCTGAATATAGAGCAATGGCTTCAACCACTAGTGAATTGATATGGTTGAAGGCATTGGTTGAAGATTTGGGTTTTAATGTCGAGGCACCTATGAAGCTACATTGTGATAACAAATCGGCAATACATATTGCAAACAATCCGGTGTTTCATGAGAGGACCAAGCATATAGAGGTAGATTGTCACTTTATAAGAGAAAAATATTTGAACAAGACAATCTCAATGCCTTATGTCAAGAGCGAAGATCAATTGGCGGACATATTCACCAAACCTCCGAGTATTCAACAACTTCAAAAGTTTGTATCCAAGTTGAACTTGATCAATTTGTTCAAGCCCAACTTGAGGGGGAGTGTTGAAAATGAAGGGATTGAGGGTGAAGATAAAAGGCCCAAATAACTCTTTGATTGGCCTATGTACACCCATATCAAGCCCAAAGTCCATATCAAGCTAACCGCTAAAGGACGAAATAACGGCTAGTAAGCTAATCACTAATGGACGAAATAACGGCTAGTTCTTGAAATTGAAAGCTATGTTGTTATGTGTTGTACCTAGCTGTTAGAAAAGTAAAATCAACTTGTACCTAGCCGTTAGGATGTTGTATATATATACCCAAGATGTGTAAAGTGAAAAACAAGCTTCTTTATTCTTTCATCAATACTTTCTTTCACACTTCTTTGTTTCTTCAATATTTTTCACAACTACGAGTACCTTGTCATGCCGTTTGAACTATGCAACGCACCCTCCACCTTTCAAGCGGCCATGAACGACATCTTCAAACCTTACTTGCGCAGGTTTGTTTTAGTTTTCTTCAATGATATTTTGGTCTATTCTAGGAGCCATAATGATCACATAGAACACTTAGCAAAAGTGCTAGAAGTGTTAAGAAGAAATCGTTTTGTCATCAAGCCATCCAAGTGCACATTCATGCAAGAGGAGCTTGAATACCTTGGTCACATTATATCCGAAGAAGGAGTGCAGGTAGACCAACGAAAAATAGGAGCCATGCAAACATGGCCAACTCCAAAGAATGTCACAGAACTTAGAGGATTTCTAGGTTTGACAGGCTACTATCGCCGATTTGTTCACAAATACAGTGCCATAGCAAAACCACTAACGGATTTGCTAAAGAAAGATGGATTCCTATGGACAGAGAAGAGTGAAGACGCATTCAAGTTGTTGAAGCAAGCTATGTGTGAGACGCCAGTGTTAGCACTGCCTGACTTCAACCAAACTTTCGAGCTTCACACTGACGCATGTCAAGATGGAATAGGTGCTGTCCTGAGTCAAGCTGGAAGACCTATTGCATACATGAGCAGAGTCTTAGGGCCCATGAAAAAGGAATGGTCAATATACGCGAAGGAGATGTTAGCCATCATCCATGCAGTCAAGGTATGGTGACCTTACCTTCTTGGGAGGAAATTCCTGATCATTACAGATCAACAACCCTTGAGAAGCCTCATGGAGCAGAAAATTACCACCTCGGAGCAGCAAAAGTTCCTTGTCAAATTGCTGGGTTACGAGTATGAAATAATCTACAAACCAGGCAAGGAAAATAAAGTGGCAGATGCATTGTCAAGAAGCAATGGAGGTCAAGCGCTTTGGACAGCATATGAGCCTAATGATGCATGCCTCACTGCCATTAGCAGAGCAGAGTGGAATGTATGGACAGAAATCAAGGAGGCACTAGAAATTGACCCGCAAAGCCAAGAGCTCACTGAGAAGGTCAAGAATTTCGACCCTGAGGTTAGTAAATTCACCCTTAAAAACGGATATATTTGGCACAAGCAGCAAGTATATGTACCAAACATACCAGGACTAAGAGAAAAGATCTTGAATCACTTCCACAACTCACGAGAAGGAGGACATTCAGGATGGTTTCGTACTTACATACGAATTAAGTTATTCTTTTGGTGGGAAGGACTTAAAGCTGAGATCAAAAAGCTAGTCCGAGAATGTGATGTGTGTCAGTGCACCAAACCAGAAGGCGGTAAGATAAAGGGGTTATTACAACCTTTGCCAATACCAGAACAAGTTTGAGAAGATTTGACAATGGACTTCATAACGAGAATGCCAAACAGCAAGGGTTATACAGTGATATTAACCGTAGTGGACAGACTCAGCAAGAGTGCACACTTTGTGCCACTCAAGCAACCCTACACGGCAAAAGAAGTAGCCCAAGAGTTCATCAAGAACGTGGTAAGACTTCATGGCATACCACGAACAATGCTGTCCGATAGAGACACTGTCTTTATGAGCAAATTCTGGAAAGAGCTCTTCACACAGCTCGGCAGCAACTTGGTCGCCTCATCCGCCTTTCATCCACAAACAGATGGTCAAAGTGAGGTAACCAATCGAACTTTAGAACAGTATTTACGGTGTTTTTGCCATGATCAGCAAAACAAGTGGGAGGAGTACATACCATGGGCAGAATTGTGGTACAATACTACCTATCACGCAGCAATCAAGATGTCACCTTATCAAGCAGTATATGGAAGACCACCCCCAGGGAATGTCAAGTTATAACATGGGGAACAGCCACATACATGAAGTAGATATCGCACTTCAATCAAGAGATGAGGTCCTGAAGAAACTCAAGCACGAGCTTGAGAAGGCAAGGGACCGAATGAAGAAACAAGCAGATAAAAAGAGGAAGGAAGTGGAATTTGAGGTAGGTGACTATGTCTATCTTAAGATCCACCCTAGGAGGAAAATCAAGGCTGGAAAGCCAACTACAGCGAAGCTGACTAGGAAGTACTTTGGACCATATGAGGTGGTAGAGCAAATTGGAGCAGTAGCTTATCGCTTAAGACTACCATTAAACTCCAAATTGCATCCAGTGTTTCACATTTCATTATTGAGAAAAAGGATAGGAGATATGAGAAAAGTGAATGAGGGACTGCCCGACGTTTTCAAAGAAGATCACCTGGGGCAACACCCAAAGGAAGCATTGGGATTTCGCATAGTAAGTTATGGGCACAATAGAAGGCCAGTATGGAGAGTACTCATATGGTGGAGTCATTCGCCCTAAGGATGAAGCAACATGGGAAGACTATGACGATATCCAGCAACGTTTCCCTAATTTTCACCTTGAGGACAAGGTGAGTCTCCAAGAAAGGGGGATTGTTGAGGACCTTAGAAGGCAAAGGGAGCGTGAGAGAATGCGCGCAAGGCGCCAGGCAGCAAGAGAGACAGCAACCAACCAGCAAGTGCGCACAAGCAGCATGCATACAGCAAGCAATGAAGCACGGCCAGGTTCTGACTCAGTCCTAATCAATGGCGGAAAGGAAAGTCATGGAGAATTCCAGCAGCAACAGGAAATGCATGATGAATTCCAGTAACAATAGGATAGTTGCGACAAGAAGAATTCTAAGGGCAGAAGGATAATTATTGAGATTCCTAGTCCTAGAATGATAAGTCAAGAGGAAGTCCAGCTGCTGTAGAAAACAAGATAAAGTAGGAATTCTAGTCTAAGTAGGAATTCAAGAAAGACCAAGAATCCTAGTAGGATTAAGACACAAAGGATAAGGTCTATCTTGATAATGTTTTATTTGACTTAGAAAAGCTTGTTGACTTAGGAAAACATATCCTAAGTGGATAAGGAACCTAAGTACTAGTTAAATTAGGATAAGGCTGTCTTAGGACTATAAATACAGCCCATTATTTGTAAGGAGCTCATAAGCTACGAATTTTGTTATTTTCTCATTCATTAATCAAGAATCAAAGGTAAGCATTCTTGCTTCTATTCTTGTTTATATTTCGGTTATCTTTTAAGAGTTGTCTTGAGATAACTTGGGCTTAAGTCAAGGTTAAGAGTTGTCTTCCTTGCTTAAGAGCTAAGGTTGAAGTTAAGAGTTGTCTTCTTCAACCAAGGCAAGTTGTGATAGGTTTAAGAGTTGTCTTGCCTATCCAACATATCTTTATATATATTAGTTAACCCAAAGGACAGCTTAGGGATATAAAATAAGAAAGGAACTCAAGAATCAAACGGGACAGTAAGTTAAGAAGGATTTCAGTAGGCGTGCTGACCCCTAAGGTGTAGAAAAGTTGGGGAAAAAATCAGGACCTCAACATGAATGTGCCCGACGCCTCTGCCACGCCCACAGGGATGTTCCAGTCATTCTTGGAAGTTCACCTCCCTACACTGCCAACGTGCCCATAGCCCCTTCCATGCCCGCGAGGATGTTCCGGTCACTCCTGAAAGTTCCTCCCGTGCACTGCAGAATGCGCCCGATGTTGTTGCTGGCACTCTTGGGGATGTTTCGGTTGCTCCTGGATGTTCCTCCCCTCACTGCTGAACGCACCTGACGCCGCGGCCACACTCACGGGGATGTTCTGGTTGCTCCCAAAGTTCCTCCCACGCACTGCCAAAGGCGTCCAATGCCACTACTGCGCCCGCGGGAATATTCTAGTCACTCTCGGAAGTTTCTCCTGCACACTACCAAATGTGCTAAATGCCTCTGACTTGCCCGCAGAGATATTCCGGTTGCTCCAGGAAGTTTGTGTTGGGCAGTCTGGAAGTTTGTCCGGCACACTGCCCAACACGCCTGATCCCTCTGTCGCGTACGCGGGGATGTTCCGGGCACTCCCTGAAGTTCATCTCAAGCACTGCTGAATGCATCCAACATCTATTCCGTGTCTGGAGGAATGTTTCGGTCACACCCGGAAGTTCCTCCCCACACTGCCCAACACACCCAAAGTATCTGCTGCAGCTGCGGGATGTTCCAGTCACTCCCGTAAGTTCATCCTGTGCACTGCCAAATGCGCCCGACACGTATGCCATGCCCACGAGGATCTTCTGGTCGCTTCCTGAAGTTTGTACTGTACATGCCAAATGCGTCCGATGCCTCTGCCGCGCGCCCATGGGGATGTTCCGTTTGCGCCCAGAAGTTAATCCTGCACACTGCCGAATGCACCCGACGATGTCACTGCACCTGTGGGGATGCTCTGATTGCTCCCCAAAGTTTGTCTCGCGCACTGGCAGATGCGCTCGAAGCCTTGCTGCACCATGGCGATGTTCCGGTCACTCCTGGAAGTTCATCCCGACAACTGCCGAATGCCCCCGACACCTATGCCACAGCCGCAGGGATGTTCCACTTGCAATCGAAAGTTCGTCCTGAGCACTGCCGAATGCATCCGACACCTCTACCGAGCCCACGGGAATTTTCTAGCTGCTCCCAAAAGTTCGTGATGTGCAGTACTGAACATGCCCGACAACTCTACCGCGCCTGCGGAGATGTTCGAGTCATGTCGGGAGTTCGTGCCATGCAGTGCCCAATGCGTATGAAGCCTCTGCCACACCCGCGGGGATATTTCAATCGTTCCCGAAAGTTAGTCCTGCACATTGCCAAACGTGTCCGTAGCTGCTGCCACACTAGCGGGGATGTTCTGGTTGCTCCTGGGCGTTCATACCGTGCACTGTCAAGCGCGCCGTGCCTATGCCGTGCCCTTGGGGATGTTTTGGTTTCTTCCAGAAGTTCATCCCATCTGCTACTGAATGCGCCAGCGGTGATGTTCCAATCACGCCCGGAAGTTCACCCGATGCACTACCCAATGCACCCAAAGCCTCACCTGTACTGGTGGGGATGTTCTAGTCGCTTCTGAAAGTTTGTCCCATGCACTGCCAAATGTCCTGACTACTCTGCTGTGCCCGTAAGAATATTCCGGTTCCGGCCGGAAGTTCATCCTGCACACTGCCCAACGAGCCTATAGCCTCTGTTGTGCCAGCAGGTATCTTCAGGTTGCTCCCAAAAGTTTGTCCCATGCACTGACGAACTATTGGCGTCCCGATTTTTTTCCCCAACTTTTCTACACCTTAGGGGTCAACACGCTTACTAAAATCCTTCCTAACTTGCTGTCTTGTTTGATTCTTGAGTTCTTTTCTTATATTTACATCCCTAAGCTGTCCTTCGGGTTAACTAATATATAAAAGGATATGTTGGATAGGCAAGACAACTCTTAAACCTATCACAACTTCCTTGGTTGAAGAAGATAACTCTTAACTTCAACCTAAGCTCTTAAGCAAGGAAGACAACTCTTAACCTTCTCTTAAGCCCAAGTTATCTCAAGACAACTCTTAAAAGATAACCAAAAATATAAACAAGAATGTAAGCAAGAATGCTAACCTAGATTCTTGATTAATGAATGAGAAAAATACAAAATTCGGAGCATATCTCCTCCTCACAAATAATGGGCTGTATTTATAGTCCTAAGACAGCCTTATCCTAATTCAACTAGTACTTAGGTTCCTTATCCACTTAGGATATGTTTTCCTAAATCAACAAGCTTTTCTAAGTCAACTAAAACATTATCAAGATAGACCTTATCCCATTGTTTCCTAATCCTACTAGGATTCTTGGTCTTTTCTTGAATTCATACTAAGATTAGAATTTCTATTTTGACTTAGTCTTTCTGACTTTATCTTATCTTCTCTCCTACAGCTGCTGAACTTCTTCTTGCCATTTCCTTCTCCAATTAGAACTTCTGCCATGGAATGTCCTTCCTCTCTAAGACTTCTCTTTGGTGTGGTCATCTTGCTGAAGTAATCCTTCCATGACGTCCTGCTACTGCTGGAGTTCTTTAAGCCGTCAATCTCCTTCTCCTGCTCGGATTGTGTCCTGCCAATGCTGGTCTTCTTCTTGGTTTGGATTTCCGCAATCAATTAGAACTGAGTCAGGACCTGGCCGTGCTTCAATGCTTGCTGCATGCAGGCTTGTTGCGCACACATTCTGGCCTGTTTCTGCCTCTCTTGCTGCATGGTGCCTTGCGTGCATTCGTTCACGCTCCCTTTGCCTTTTAAGGTCCTTAACAATCCCTCTTTCTTAGAGACTCATCATGTCCTCAAAGTAGAAATTAGGGAAATGTTGTTGGATATCATCATAGTCTTCCCATGTTGCCTGATCCTCCATGCTGGCCTTCTATTGGGCCCATAGCTTACTATGCGAAATCTTAATGCTTCCTTGGGGTGCTGCCCCATCATTCACTTGTCTCACATCTCCTATCTTTTTTCTCAAAAATGAAATGTGAAACACTGGATGTAGTTTGGAGTTTAATGGTAGTCTTAGGCCATAAACTACTGCTCCAATTCGCTCAACTACATCGTATGGTCCAAAGTACTTCCTAGCCATCTTTGCCATAGTTGGCTTTCCAGCCTTGATTTTCATCCTATGGGTGGATCTTAAGATAAACAGTCACCTAGCTCAAATTCCACTTCCTTCCTCCCTTTATCTGCTTGTCTCTTCATTTGGTCCCTTGCTTTCTCAAGCTCATGCTTGAGTTTCTTCAAGACCTCATCTCTTGATTGAAGTGTGATATCCACTTCATGTATGCTGCTGTTCCCCATGGTATAACTTGACATTCCTGGGGGTATTCTTCCATATACTGCTTGATATGGTGACATCTTGATTGTCGCGTGATAGGTAGTATTATACCACAGTTCTGCCCATGGTATGTACTCCTCCCAATCATTTTGATGATCATGGCAAAAACCATCTTAAATACTGCTCTAGAGTTCAATTGGTTACCTCACTTTGTCCATCTGTTTGTGGATGAAAGGAGGATGAGGCGACCAAGTTGCTGCCTAGCTGTGTGAAGAGCTCCTTCTAGAATTTGCTCATAAAGATAGTGTCTCTATCGGACAGCATTGTCCATGGTATGCCATGAAGTCTTACCACGTTCTTGATGAACTCTTGGGCTACTTCTTTTGCCATGTAGGGTTGCTTGAGTGGCACAAAGTGTGCACTCTTGCTAAGTCTGTCCACTATGGTTAATATCACCGTGTAACCCTTGCTGTTGGGCATTCCCGTGATGAAGTCCATTGTCAAGTCTTCCCAAACCTGTCCCTAGTACTGGCAAAGGCTGTAATAATCCCTTTTGTCTTGCTGCCTTCTGGTTTGGTGCACTGACACACATCACATTCTCGAACTAGCTTTTTGATCTCAACTTTAAGTCCTTCCCACCAAAAGAATAACTTGATCCGCATGTAAGTACGGAACCAGTCTGAATGTCTCCTTCCCATGAGTTGTTTAATTACAAGCACTAATGCCATATTTATAGTAATGACAGTCTTTCCATGTCTAACTTATACTAAAACGCCTAATTCATCTATGATAAGGATTCCTAAGTAAATAAGGACTACTAAGTCATCTAGATTTCTATGAAGATAAGCCTAATATATCGGGTTCCTAATCCTATGTAAATCCCTACTTGATCTCAAACTCCTTGCCTAGTGATATTTTCTGCTGCTGCTGGAATTCTTCTTGGCATGGATATCCTTTGTTAATGAGGATTAATCTTTCTTGGATGGCAGTAATTTCATTTTCATGATTGAGCACATCAAACACTGATGGCAGTGAAGCTCAAAGGTTTGGTTGAAGTTGGGCAGTACTAAAACTGGGATCTCACACATAGCTCACTTCAACAACTTGAATGCGTCTTCACTCTTCTCTGTCCCATAGGAATCTGTCCTTCTTCAGCAAGTTCGTTAATGGTTTTGCGATGGCACCGTATTTATGAACAAATTGGCAGTAATAGCCCATTAAACCTAGGAATCCCCTATGTTCTGTGACATTCTTAGGAATTGACCATGTTTACAGGACTCCTATTTTTCGTTGGTCTACCTTCATTCCATCTTCAGATATGATGTGACCGAGGTATTCAAGCTCCTCTTGCATGAATGTGCACTTGGATGGCTTGATAACGAAACGATTTCTTCTTAACACTTCTAGCACTTTTGCTAAGTGTTCTATGTGATCATCGTGGTTCCTGGAATAGACCAAAATGTCATCAAAGAAGACTAAGAAAAACCTGCACAAAAAGGTTTGAAGATGTCGTTCATGACTGTTTGAAAGGTGGAGGGTGCATTGTAAAGTCCGAAAGGCATGGCTAGGTACTCATAGTGTCCATTATAAGTCCGAAATGTTGTCTTCTATACATACTTTTCTTTCATGCATATTTGATGATATCCGGCCTTGAGATCCAGCTTGGTGAACAACTTCGCTCCATGTAACTCATCCAGCATATCATTAATTGTTGGGATCGAAAAACGATCGTTGACGGTTGCTTGGTTGAGTGGCCAATAATTGGTAAAAAAACCTCCAAGTTCCATCCTTCTTTCTAGCAAGTAGAATGGGAGAAGAAAAAGGGGAAGTGCTAGGTCAAAGAATACCTTGTTGTAGCATCTCTTCCACTTGTCTTTGATCTCGTTCTTTTGGAAGTGTGCATACTGGTAAGGTGCTACATTAATCGCTTTGGTTTTGTCGATTAATGGGATGGCATGGTTGTAATGTCTTGAGGGATGGCAATCCTTGTGGCTCTCCTAAGACATCTCCGTGGTAGTGTTCCTTCATGCATGTTCTGCCTTCTGCGCATGTTCAGCTGTGTTTTCCTCCTTTGTGGCCAAGAGAACCACAAAACATTGTGCCCTTTTTCTGTATAATCGTTCAAGGGTACTTACCTCACAATGATGTGCTGCATTGGTGGTGGATGCCTCCCATGTGCAGTCCCTTCCTTTCCATTAGAAGTGCATGGCCATGGATTGTAGTCGAACATTATCTTGCCTATGGTTTTAAGCCAAGCGTAGCTACTGCTTGGATCACTTGTGCGCGCATGAACCTCTGTCCTCTTGCCACTCTTACCTCAAAGGGTGCAATCCTTTTCGGACACAGCTGGAGTGTTTTGACCAGTTTTGTGTTGATGAAGTTATGGGTGGCTCCACTATCAATCAAGACCAAAACATTCTGGTCGTTTATGGTTGCAAACAACTTTATTGCAGTAGGCTTGGTGGTTGCCCCTACTGCATGCAAGTTGATTTCACCTTCTTCCACATGATCAGGGAAGTGTTCTGCCTCTACTTCCTCCTCGCTGTCCATGCAGCTTTCTGTTCTTCCTCACTGCATTCCTCGTGTTCTTCATCACTACCACTTCAATGATGTTGAATAGCCCTTTCTTGCACTTGTGGCTAACTTGCCACTTATCGTTGCACCTAAAACATAGGCCTCTTTTGATCCTCCTATTCATTTCTTTGGTGGATAGTTTGAGAGGGTCTTTTGTTTTTGTAGGGTGCTATCTTACTTGATGAGGATGCCTTACCTAGTTTTTTCCGAGGGTTTGGTTAACACCTTGTTAACACCTTGTTTCTCAAAATAGAACTCAGCCTTGGAGATCCATTCGGTTGAATCCCCTTTCTCAAAGGTTGGGAATTCGATTTTTACCTTAGGCTTAGTATAATGGTTAGAGCTGTCATAGTGCCAATCCTCCCTCCTTGTGGTGCGCCATGATTCTGCCTCAGGGTGATTGTGCACTCTTCTTGGTTGCCATGATGCGGGCCTTCTATCCATCACTTCCTCATAGTCGCCATGCTCGTTATAGCAATCATAGGGTGGGTGTTCGTTTGGTGAAGTCTCCCTCCTACTTCTCAAACTCATGTGCCTTTTCCCTCTTTCTTGAGAAGGAAGCTAGTCCTGATCAGAATCTTCCTCATGCAGTTGGTGCCATGTGATTTCGGACTGTAGCCTCCCAGACGTTTGTGGTATGTGGCTGTTTCTGCCTGCTCGGTTTCGGACTTGTTTTTCGACCACTCGAGATGTGTCTCTCTTCAATTGTTTAAGAGAATGAATGATAGGTGATAATTGGTGTTTGATATGACCTACATGGTCATTGATCGCATTCTGGTTCCTCTCCAAGGCAAGGATTCTTCCGTGGTTGGTGGCTAAGAAGTCTTCCCTGGTCTGTTCCTGTGGTGCGGGTGAATGCTGCCTAGATGAAATAATAACTGTGATGCCTTGTAGTTGATGTTGAAAATGAAGGGATTGAGGGTGAAGATAAAAGGCCCAAATAACACTTTGATTGGCCTATGTACACCCATATCAAGCCCAAAGTCCATATCAAGCTAACCGCTAAAGGACGAAATAACGGCTAGTAAGCTAATCACTAATGGACGAAATAACGGCTAGTTCTTGAAATTGAAAGCTATGTTATTATGTGTTGTACCTAGCTGTTAGAAAAGTAAAATCAACTTGTACCTAGCCGTTAGGATGTTGTATATATATACCCAAGATGTGTAAAGTGAAAAACAAGCTTCTTTATTCTTTCATCAATACTTTCTTTCACACTTCTTTGTTTCTTCAATATTTTTTCACATGGTATCAGAGCAGGTTTCATCTCTAATCTAGCTTTTTACCTTTTGTTGCTTTGTTGGTTCTTGGTGTATCAAGACATTCCCCTTCATAGCCAAATTAAAGAATGGAAAGGGAGGGCTCGTCATACAACACCAAGAGCAGAAGTTCCTTCAAGGGAGTTGATAATGATGGTAACACCACCTTGAAACTTACCACATTTCCCTTGAATGGAAAAAATTACTCAATTTGGATCAATCCCGCTGAAAGAGCATTATGTGGAAAACGAGCATTGGGTTTCGTGAATGGAAGAATCACAAAGCCCACAGACACATCAAGTGAAGAATATGAAGATTGGTGTTATAATGACAACTTGGTGTACACATGGATTTTAAATTCCATGGAACCATCCTTGGTAGGTGCATTCTCAAAGGCTGAAACTTCTAAAGCACTTTGGGAGTCTATCAAGAGACAATTTGGTCATCAAGGAAACTTGATGAGAATATACGAGTTAAAACAGTTCATCAACAAATCAGAGACCTTATCATGTTTTAAAGAGTATGTTTCCTTAATTGAAAATCAACTTGGTAAAAGGATTAAGATTCTTAGGAGCGACAATGGGGGAGAATATACTAGTCACGCCTTTGAGAATTACTTGAGCACTTTAGGGATAGTTCATCAAACGACTTGCCCCTACACACCTGAACAAAATGGTGTGGCCGAGCGGAAAAATTGGCACATTTTAGACGTAGGAAGGTCACTAATGTTTCATCACAATGTCCCTAAAAGATATTGGAATGAAGCCATTCTCACTGCCATACATTTGATAAATCGTATGCCTTCGAAGTTGTTGAATGGAAAATCTCCTTTTGAATTGTTGCATAATAGGCAACCAAACTTATCTTATCTAAAGGTATTTGGCTGTACTTGTTATGTTCACATCCCTAATCATGCTAGAGATAAATTGAGTCATAGGAGTGTAAAGTGCATATTTTTAGGGTATTGCATTGATAAAAAGGGTTATAAATGTTTAGATCCTTCTACGAACGAGAAATTCTTGTCAAGAAATGTTACTTTTCTGGAAAGTGATCCTTACTTTGATAAAGTGAGAAATGAAGGAGAAATGAAAGGGGATCCTCTTCCCCTATCTATTGTAGGTAATCGGTTGAGTTTGTTAAGGAATAACGATCAAATCAATAATGGGAGTTAGTTTGAATGAAAGCGAAAAAGAGGATTTTATCTATGAAGATTCAACACAACAGAATGGTGATATTCATGAACCATTGGAATCAAATGAAGAACAAAACATAGTTAGCGAAAGTCAAAGTGAGGAAACACCTTGTGATGAGAACCCTAATGATCAATTAGTTTTAGAGCATGGAATCCCATTTAGTTCCTCACCGGTGGGTCAAAATGAGAGAGAGTCCGATTCTTCATCACATGATCAAAATTTTCCTCTTAGAAGATCTCAAAGAATTAGGAAGCCTCCATCCGAATGGCAGAAAAATAGGGTATTCTTTTATGGGAACAAAGTCACAGCACATCCGATACAAAATTATTATACCTTAGATAATGTTAAAGAGAGTTATAGAGTGTTTTTAAGCAAATTGGATAGTTTGAAAGAGCCGTCTTGCTACAACGAGGCCAAGGACATTCCTATTTGGAGAAATGCCATGGATGAGGAGTTGGAAGCTTTAGTTAAGAATAAGACATGGGAAATTGTTACTCTTCCCCAAGGTAAGAAAACAGTTGGGTGTAAATGGGTGTACAAAACCAAGCTGAAGAGTGATGGTTCCATTGAGAAACATAAAGCTAGATTAGTTGCTAAAGGATTCACTCAAACCTATGGTTTAGATTACACGGAGACATTTGCCCCAGTAGCCAAAATGAACACCATTAGAGTTATTTTGTCCTTAGCCACTAATTATGAATGGGAAATGTATCAAATGGATGTTCGAAATGCTTTTCTCCAGGGGGAATTAGAAGAAGAGGTTTACATGGATATCCCACAAGGATACAACATTAAAGTACCAAAACCGCATGTATCCCAAAGAAAATACACACTTGATCTTTTGAAAGAGACAGGTAAGCTTGGAGGGAAGATAGCATCAACTCCAATTGAAGTACAAGCCAAAAAGAAGGAGGGCAAACCAATTGAAGACATCAAGCAATATCAAAGAATTGTGGGTAAGTTAATCTACTTAACTATTACAAGACCTGACATTTCTTTTGCTGTGAATCAGGTAAACCAATTCATGACTTGTCCAATGACCAATCACATGGAAATGGTGGACCGAATACTCAAATATCTCAAAGGGACTCTAGGACAAGGATTACTAATGAAGAAACATGGACATCACCAAATTTTTGCCTACACGGATGCTGATTGGGCAGGAAGCATTGAAGATCGCAAGTCTACAACTGGATATTGTACTTTTGTTGGTGGGAATTTAGTGACTTGGAAGAGTAAAAAGCAAACCGTGGTGGCCAAATCAAGTGCCGAAGCTGAATATAGAGCAATGGCTTCAACCACCAGTGAATTGATATGGTTGAAGGCATTGGTTGAAGATTTGGGTTTTAATGTCGAGGCACCTATGAAGCTACATTGTGATAACAAATCGGCGATACATATTGCAAACAATCCGGTGTTTCATGAGAGGACCAAGCATATAGAGGTAGATTGTCACTTTATAAGAGAAAAATATTTGAACAAGACAATCTCAATGCCTTATGTCAAGAGCGAAGATCAATTGGCGGACATATTCACCAAACCTCCGAGTATTCAACAACTTCAAAAGTTTGTATCCAAGTTGAACTTGATCAATTTGTTCAAGCCCAACTTGAGGGGGAGTGTTGAAAATGAAGGGATTGAGGGTGAAGATAAAAGGCCCAAATAACTCTTTGATTGGCCTATGTACACCCATATCAAGCCCAAAGTCCATATCAAGCTAACCGCTAAAGGACGAAATAACGGCTAGTAAGCTAATCACTAATGGACGAAATAACGGCTAGTTCTTGAAATTGAAAGCTATGTTGTTATGTGTTGTACCTAGCTGTTAGAAAAGTAAAATCAACTTGTACCTAGCCGTTAGGATGTTGTATATATATACCCAAGATGTGTAAAGTGAAAAACAAGCTTCTTTATTCTTTCATCAATACTTTCTTTCACACTTCTTTGTTTCTTCAATATTTTTCACAGTTGACTGGTGTTTGTGTTGATGTTTCCATTATAGCACTAATTTATTGGGATGATCGTGCTACCTCTTAATTGGTGATTGTGCCGATCTCTCAACAAGAGCACCAATTTGTTGGGGTCCCAATTTTTTCCCCAACTTTTTTACACCTTAAAGGTCAACACGCTTACTAAAATCCTTCCTAACTTGCTGTCCCATTTGATTCTTGAGTTCTTTTCTTAGATTTATGTCCCCTAAGCTATCCTTCGGGATTAACTAATGTATAAAAGATATGTTGGATAGGCAAGACAATTCTTAAACCTATCACAACTTGCAACCTAAGCTCTTAAGCAAGGAAGACAACTCTTAACATCCTCGTGGGCACAGTAGAGGCATCAAGCGCATTTGATAGTGCACAGGATGAACTTCCCAGTGTAACCAGAACATCCCCGCGGGCACAGCAAAGGCTTTGGGTGGATTTGGCAGTGTGCAGGATGAACTTTAGGGTGCAGTCGAAAAGTCTCTGCGGGCTCAACAAAGGCATCAGACATGTTGGGCAATGCTCAAGTCAAACTTCCAAGAGCAACCAGAATATCCTCGCGGGCGTGGAAGCGGGTTGGGTGCGTTCAACTATGCGCAAGACAAACTTCCAGGAGTGATCAAAACATCCCTGCGGGCTCGGCAGATGCTTCGGGCATGTTGGGCAGAACATGGGATGAACTTCTATGGGCGACCAGAACATCGCTACAGGTGTGGCAGAGGTGTCGTGTGCATTTGCATTGCACAGATGAACTTCTGGGAGCAACCAGAACATTCTCACGGGGCACAGCAGCAGCGTTGGACATGTTTGGCAGTGCACAGGACAAACTTCTGAGAGTGACCGAAACATCCCCCCAGGTGTGGCAGAGCCTTTGGACTCATTGGGAAGTGCATGGGATGAACTTCCGGGAGCAACCAGAACATTCCCTCGGGCATGGTAGAGGTGTTGGCGTGTTTGGCAGTGCATGGGACGAGCTTCTGGGAGCAGCAAAAAGATCGCAGTGGGCACAACAGAGGCGTTGGGTACATTTGGCCGTATGCAGGATGAACTTCCGGGAACAACGAGAAAATCCCTGCAGGCTCGGCATCGCCGTTGGGCATGTTCAGCAGTGCATGGGATGAACTTCCAGGAACAATGAGAAAATCCCTGCAGGCTCAGCATCGCCATCGGGCATGTTCAGCAGTGCATGGTTCGGCAGAGGCATTGGATGTGTTTGCCAATGCTTGGGAGGAACTTCCAGGAGCGACCAGAGCATCCCCGCGAAAGTTACAGAGGTGTCGAGCGCATTTGCTTGTGCGTGAGACGAACTTCCAGGAGCGACCGAAACATCCCTGTGGGCATGGCAGAGATGTGTAAAGTGAAATACAAACTTCTTTATTCTTTCATCAATACTTTGTTTCACACTTCTTTGTTTCTTCAATATTTTTGACATGGTATCAGAGTAGGTTTCATCTCTAATCTAGCTTTTTACCTTTTGTTGCTTTGTTGGTTCTTGGTGTATCAAGACATTTGGATCAATCCGCTAAAAGAGCATTATGTGGAAAACGAGCATTGGGTTTCGTGAATGGAAGAATCACAAAGCCCACAGACACATCAAGTGAAGAATATGAAGATTGGTGTTATAATGACAACTTGGTGTACACATGGATTTTAAATTCCATGGAACCATCCTTGGTAGGTGCATTCTCAAAGGCTGAAACTTCTAAAGCACTTTGGGAGTCTATCAAGAGACAATTTGGTCATCAAGGAAACTTGATGAGAATATACGAGTTGAAGCAGTTCATCAACAATATCAGCCTTAGTGGAGCTGATCCGATAGAATATAACACCAAAATTAAGGAGGCATGGGATGAACTTCAATCATTAAGGCCGAATACTACCAACATTGAAGAGGTGGAAAAAAGGGCCAATGAAGATCTTGTGATATCGTATTTGATGGGTTTGGGTTCGGACTACGAAGATCTTCGGAATCACATTCTTAGAATTGAACCTTTGCCTTATTATGACGATGTTGCAAACAAGGTTAATAAAGAGTACTTGCAAAGAAAGATTTTGAATGGGAATTCAAGCAAGGCTGAGAGAGGTAGTTTGGTGGACAGCAAGGAAGAAGGCAGGATGGTCCAAGGAGCAAAAGTTAAGGCTAAGTGTGATAAATGTGGACGGATGCACAACCTTAAAGACAAATGCTGGAAGTGTGGGCACTGCAAGATGCTTGGTCATACTAAAGAAATATGTTAGGGTTCTTAATCCACATTTGAGGCCAGTTAACTTCAAGGAAAAGGCGCCACCACAAGGTGCTCAAAATGCAATCGAAAAAGGGAACTCAAAACTCCTTGAGGATTTGGCCAAACTACTTCGGAACCATCTTCCAAGCTCCTCTCAAGGTATGATTTCAAACTCACATTTTAAGTTTGACCCTTGGGTTATTGATTCAGGTGCTACTAATCATATGTTTAGAAATAAAAACATGGCATCTAGAATAGAAACCCTAGGAAACATTAGAAATGTGACAATAGCCAATGGTAGTGAAATACCCATTAAGGGATTAGGAGATATTAAAGTTTTATCCAAGAGAACAAGTGGCCTTTATATGCCAAATTTTTCATCAAATTTGCTGTCCGTTAGTAGAATAACAAAAGACTTAAATTGTCGTGTTACCTTTGAACCCAATAAGGTGATATTTCAGGACATGTCAACCGGGAAGAAGATTGGTGAGGGAACCTTACATGACGGCCTATATTTTTTGGATAGTACCAATCAAGCCCTTAGAGTTGAGGAAGACAGTGGACTTCAGAAACTTTGGCATGCAAGACTAGGCCATCCTCCTAGTAACATTCTGTGTAAAATGATTCCGAAAATGAAGTTTAGTGATTTTAAACAATGTAGGGCTTGTAATCTTGGAAAACAGACTAAACTTCCTTTTGTACATTTGGAAACTTGTTATAATGAAATATTTGATCTTGTTCACTCTGATCTATGGACTTCTCCTTTAGAATCTCACAATGGCTTTAGATATTTTGTCACATTCATTGATCACAAGTCGAGATACACTTGGATATACTTGATTAAAAACAAATCAGAGACCTTATCATGTTTTAAAGAGTATGTTTCCTTAATTGAAAATCAACTTGGTAAAAGGATTAAGATTCTTAGGAGCGACAATGGGGGAGAAGATACTAGTCACGCCTTTGAGAATTACTTGAGCACTTTAGGGATAGTTCATCAAACGACTTGCCCCTACACACCTGAACAAAATGGTGTGGCCGAGCGAAAAAATCGGCACATTTTAGATGTAGGAAGGTCACTAATGTTTCATCACAATGTCCCTAAAAGATATTGGAATGAAGCCATTCTCACTGCCATACATTTGATAAATCGTATGCCTTCGAAGTTGTTGAATGGAAAATCTCCTTCTGAATTATTGCATAATAGCCAACCAAACTTATCTTATCTAAAGGTATTTGGCTGTACTTGTTATGTTCACATCCCTAATCATGCTAGAGATAAATTGAGTCATAGGAGTGTAAAGTGCATATTTTTAGGGTATTGCATTGATAAAAAGGGTTATAAATGTTTAGATCCTTCTACGAATGAGAAATTCTTGTCAAGAAATGTTACTTTTCTGGAAAGTGATCCTTACTTTGATAAAGTGAGAAATGAAGGAGAAATGAAAGGGGATCCTCTTCCCCTATCTATTGTAGGTAATCGGTTGAGTTTGTTAAGGAATAACGATCAAATCAATAATGGAGTTAGTTTGAATGAAAGCGAAAAAGAGGATTTTATCTATGAAGATTCAACACAACAGAATGGTGATATTCATGAACCATTGGAATCAAATGAAGAACAAAACATAGTTAGCGAAAGTCAAAGTGAGGAAACACCTTGTGATGAGAACCCTAATGATCAATTAGTTTTAGAGCATGAAATCCCATTTAGTTCCTCACCGGTGGGTCAAAATGAGAGAGAGTCCGATTCTTCATCACATGATCAAAATTTTCCTCTTAGAAGATCTCATAGAATTAGGAAGCCTCCATCTGAATGGCAGAAAAATAGGGTATTCTTTTATGGGAACAAAGTCACAGCACATCCTATACAAAATTATTATACCTTAGATAATGTTAAAGAGAGTTATAGAGTGTTTTTAAGCAAATTGGATAGTTTGAAAGAGCCATCTTGCTACAACGAGGCCAAGGACATTCCTATTTGGAGAAATGCCATGGATGAGGAGTTGGAAGCTTTAGTTAAGAATAAGACATGGGAAATTGTTACTCTTCCCCAAGGTAAGAAAACAGTTGGGTGTAAATGGGTGTACAAAACCAAGCTGAAGAGTGATGGTTCCATTGAGAAACATAAAGCTAGATTGGTTGCTAAAGGATTCACTCAAACCTATGGTTTAGATTACACGGAGACATTTGCCCCAGTAGCCAAAATGAACACCATTAGAGTTATTTTGTCCTTAGCCACTAATTATGAATGGGAAATGTATCAAATGGATGTTCGAAATGCTTTTCTCCAGGGGGAATTAGAAGAAGAGGTTTACATGGATATCCCACAAGGATACAACATTAAAGTACCAAAACCGCATGTATGTAAGCTTAGAAAAGCCATCTATGGCTTAAAACAATCTCCTAGGGCCTGGTACTCTAAGTTGTTAGGTGCTTTAACTTCTCAACACTTTAAGGTTAGTAGTGCTGATCACTCTTTATTCATAAAACACTCCAATAATGGTATTACTGTTGTGATAATATATGTGGACGATATCATTATAACAAGGAGTGATACTTTGGGAATAAACAGCACTAAAAGTTATTTAAAGTCTACTTTTGATATTAAAGACCTTGGACACTTACGGTATTTTCTAGGTATAGAGATAGCCCATTCTAATAAAGGGCTATTTCTATCCCAAAGAAAATACACACTTGATTTTTTGAAAGAGACAGGTAAGCTTGGAGGGAAGATAGCATCAACTCCAATTGAAGTACAAGCCAAAAAGAAGGAGGGCAAACCAATTGAAGACATCAAGCAATATCAAAGAATTGTGGGTAAGTTAATCTACTTAACTATTACAAGACCTGACATTTCTTTTGCTGTGAATCAGGTAAGCCAATTCATGACTTGTCCAATGACCAATCACATGGAAATGGTGGACCGAATACTCAAATATCTCAAAGGGAACTCTAGGACAAGGATTACTAATGAAGAAACATGGACATCACCAAATTTTTGCCTACACGGATGCTGATTGGGCAGGAAGCATTGAAGATCGCAAGTCTACAACTGGATATTGTACTTTTGTTGGTGGGAATTTAGTGACTTGGAAGAGTAAAAAGCAAACCGTGGTGGCCAAATCAAGTGCCGAAGCTGAATATAGAGCAATGGCTTCAACCACCAGTGAATTGATATGGTTGAAGGCATTGGTTGAAGATTTGGGTTTTAATGTCGAGGCACCTATGAAGCTACATTGTGATAACAAATCGGCGATACATATTGCAAACAATCCGGTGTTTCATGAGAGGACCAAGCATATAGAGGTAGATTGTCACTTTATAAGAGAAAAATATTTGAACAAGACAATCTCAATGCCTTATGTCAAGAGCGAAAGATCAATTGGCGGACATATTCACCAAACCTCCGAGTATTCAACAACTTCAAAAGTTTGTATGCAAGTTGAACTTGATCAATTTGTTCAAGCCCAACTTGAGGGGGAGTGTTGAAAATGAAGGGATTGAGGGTGAAGATAAAAGGCCCAAATAACTCTTTGATTGGCCTATGTACACCCATATCAAGCCCAAAGCCCATATCAAGCTAACCACTAAAGGACAAAATAACGGCTAGTAAGCTAATCACTAATGGACGAAATAACGGCTAGTTCTTGAAATTGAAAACTATGCTGATATGTGTTGTACCTAGCTGTTAGAAAAGTAAAATCAACTTGTACCTAGCCGTTAGGATGTTGTATATATATACCCAAGATGTGTAAAGTGAAATACAAGCTTCTTTATTCTTTCATCAATACTTTCTTTCACACTTCTTTGTTTCTTCAACATTTTTCACACCCTTTTTCTTCTCCTGTTCTACTTGTTAGAAAGAAAGACAAAACTTGGAGGTTTTGCACTGATTACTGGGAACTCAACCAAGCGACTGTCAAAGATCATTTTTTGATCCCCACAATAGATGATATGCTGGACGATTTACATGGAGCAAAGTTGTTCACCGAGCTGGATCTCAAGTCCAAATATCATCAAATACGCATGAAAGAAGAGGATGTACAGAAGACAGCATTTCGGACTCATAGTGGACACTACAAGTACCTAGTCATGCCCTTTCAGACTATGCAATGCACCCTCCACCTTTCAAGCAGCCATGAATGACATCTTCAAACCTTATTTGTGCAGGTTTGTATTAGTTTTCTTTGATGACATTTTGGTCTATTCCAGGAACCATGATGATCACATAGAAACACTTAGCAAAAGTGCTAGAAGTGTTAAGAAGAAATCGTTTCGTCATCAAGCCATCCAAGTGCACATTCATGCAAGAGGAGCTTGAATACCTCAGTCACATCATATCTGAAGATGGAGTGAAGGTAGACCAACGGAAAATAGGAGCCATGCAAACATGGCCAACTCCTAAGAATGTCACAAAACTTAAAGGATTTCTAGGTTTGACAGGCTATTACCGCCGATTTGTTCACAAATATGGTGCCATAGCAAAACCACTAATAGATTTACTAAAGAAGGACGATTCCTATGGACAGAGAAGAGTGAAGACACATTCAAGTTTTTGAAGCAAGCCATGTGTGAGACCTCAGTGTTAGCACTGCCCGACTTCAACCAAACCTTTGAGCTTCACACTGACGCATGTCAAGATGGAATAGGTGCTGTCCTGAGTCAAGCTGGAAGACCTATTGCATACATGAGCAGAGTCTTAGGGCCCATGAAGAAGGAATGGTCAGTATATGCCATGGAGATGTTGGGCATTATCCATGCAGTCAAGGTATGGCGACCTTACCTTCTTGGGAGGAAATTCCTAATCATTACAGATCAACAACCCTTGAGAAGCCTCATGGAGCAGAAAATTACCACACCGGAGCAGCAAAAGTTCCTTGTCAAGTTTGCTAGGATATGAGTATGAAATAATCTACAAACCAGCAAGGAAAACAAGGTGGCAGACACATTGTCCAGAAGCAGTGGAGGTCAAGCATTGTGGACAGCATGTGAGCCTAATGATGCATGCCTCACTGCCATTAGCAGAGCAGAGTGGAATGTATGGACAGAAATCAAAGAGGCAATAGAGATTGATCCCCAAAGCCAAGAGCTCAGAGAAGATCAAGAATTTTGACCCTAAGGTTAGTAAATTCACCCTAAATAATGGATATATTTGGCACAACCAGCAGGTGTATGTACCAAACATACCGGGACTAAGAGGGAAGATCTTGAATCACTTCCACAACTCATGGGAAGGAGGACATTCAGGATGGGTTCCATACTTACATGATGGATCAAGTTATTCTTTTGGTGGGAAGGACTTAAGGCTGAGATCAAAAAGCTAGTCTGAGAATGTGATGTTTGTCAGCGCACCAAACCAGAAGGTGGCAAGACAAAGGGGTTGTTACAGCCTTTGCCAGTACTAGGGACAAGTTTGGGAAGACTTAACAATGGACTTCATCATAGGAATGCCCTAATAGCAAGGGTTACACGGTGATATTAACGTAGTAGACAGACTCAGCAAGAGTGCACACTTTGTGCCACTCAAGCAACCATACATGGCAAGAGAAGTAGCGCAAGAGTTCATCAAAAATGTGGTAAGACTTCATGGCATACCACGGACAATGCTGTCCGATAGAGATACTGTTTTCATGAGCAAATTCTGGAAGGAGCTTTTTCACACAACTTGGCAGCAACTTGGTCTCCTTATCTGCCTTTCATCCACAAACAGATGGCCAAAGTGAGGTAACCAATCAAACCCTAGAGCAGTACTTAAGGTGTTTTTGCCATGATCATCAAAACGATTGGGAGGAGTACATACCATGGGCAGAACTGTGGTATAATACTACCTATCATGCGGCAATCAAGATGACACCATACCAAGCCATATATGGAAGGTTACCCCTCAGGAATGTCAAGTTATACCATGGGAACAGCAGCATACATGAAGTAGATGTCGCATTTCAGTCAAGAGATGAGCTCTTGAAGAAACTCAAGCATGAGCTTGAGCAAGTAAGGGACTGAATGAAGAGACAAGCAGACAAAAGAAGAAAGGAAGTAGAATTTAAGGTAGGTGACTATGTCTATCTTAAAGGCCAAAAAGCCAACTACAACAAAGTTGGCTAGAAAATATTCTGGACCATATGTAGATAGTTGAGCATAGTGGAGCAGTAGCTTATTGCCTAAGACTACCATTAAACTCCAAACTACATCCAGTGTTTCACATTTCATTGTTGAGGAAGAAAAGATAGGAGATGTAGACAAGTGAATGAAGGACTGCCCGACATTTTCAAGGAAGATCACCTTGGGCAGCAACTGAAGGAAGCCTTAGGATTTCGCATAGTAAGCTATGGGCACAATAGAAGGCTTATATGCAGAGCACTTATATGGTGGAGTCATTTGCCCCAAGGATGAAGCAACATGGGAAGACTATGACAATATCCAACAACGTTTCCCTAATTTCCACCTTGAGGACAAGGTGAGTCTTCAAGAAATGGGGATTGTGGAGGACCTTAGGAGGCAAAGGGAGCGTGAGCGAATGCGAGAGAGGTACCAAGAAGGACTCTAGCATTGGCATGGTGCAATTCGAGCAAGAGAAGGAAGTATATGGCATGAAGAACTCTAACAGCAGCAGGACGTCATGAAGGGTTTAGCTTCAACAAGTTGTCTACATCAAGGAGAAGTCTCGGGACAGAAGGACGTGCCATATGCAAGTCTTAACCTAGAAGGAAAAAACAAGATAAAGACAAGTTGTTGTAGGAGATAACATAAGCTAAGGATAAAAAAAGTTTAGTCAAAATAGGATTAGTTAATCAAGAAGACCAAGAATCTTAGTAAAATTAGGAAACATTTGGATAAGGTCTATCTTGATAAGGTGCTAGTTGTCTTAGAAAACCTTGTTAACTTAGGAAAACCTGTCGTAAGTGGATAAGGAACTTAAGTACTAGTCAAATTAGGATAAGGCTGTCCAATACTATAAATACAGCCCATTATTTATTAGCATGGATGTATGCTACGAATTTGTATGTTTTTATTTATTAATCAAGAATCAAGGTTAGCATTCTTACTTCTGTTCTTGTTTATATTTCGGTTATCTTTTAAGAGTTGTCTTGAGATAACTTGGGTTTAAGACAAGGTGAAGAGTTGTCTTCCTTGCTTAAGAGCTTAGGTTGAAGTCAAGAGTTGTCTTCTTCAACCAAGGCAAGTTGTGATAGGTTCAAGAGTTGTCTTGCCTATCCAACATATCCTTCATAAATTAATCTATCTCAAAGGATGACTTAGGGGACGAGAGTCAAAGAAAAGAACTCAAGGATCAAATGGGACAGCAAGTTAGGAAAGGTTTTAGAAGTCGTGCTAAACCCTAAGGTGCAGACAAGTTGGGACAAGAAATCAGAACCCCAACAGTTTGGCAGTGCGTGGGACAAACTTCCAAGATCGATCGGAACATCCTTGGGGGCACAGCAGCAGCATTGGATACGTTTGGCAATGCATGGGATGAACTTCGGGGAGCGACCAGAACATGCCCGTGGGTGTGGCAGAGGTGTCGGGCACATTTGGCAGTGTGCAGAAAGAACTTCCAGTAGTGATCAGAACATTCCCACGGCCGTGGTAGCGGCACCCAATGTTGAAAATGAAGGGATTGAGGGTGAAGATAAAAGGCCCAAATAACTCTTTGATTGGCCTATGTACACCCATATCAAGCCCAAAGTCCATATTAAGCTAATCACTAATGGACGAAATAACGGCTAGTTCTTGAAATTGAAAGCTATGTTGTTATTGTTGAAATAAAGTCGAGTGAGCCAATTGATCAATCTCCAGATTCATACCAGCATTGTGATTGTGTTGCATTGGAGATGAAAAGATTGAGGTTGAAGATGAAAAGCCCAAATAACTCTTTGGCTAATCTATGAGTACCCACATCAAGCCCAAAGCCCATGTCATACTAAACCACTAAAGGACAAAATAACGGCTAGTTTTTTAAAGTTAAAAGATGTGCTTTTGTATGTTGTACCTAGCTGTTAGAAAAGTAAAGTGAGTTTGTACCTAGCCGTTAGGATAGTGTGTATATAAACACAAGATGTGTAAATGTTTAGACAATTGAATAAGAAGTAGAAAACAATTCACTCATCTTCTTCATCTTTCTCTCTTTGGTGAAAGTTCTCTCATTCTCTCATCAAACTTAACAGTTATGTGTTGTACCTAGCTGTTAGAAAAGTAAAATCAACTTGTACCTAGCCGTTAGGATGTTGTATATATATACCCAAGATGTGTAAAGTGAAAAATAAGCTTCTTTATTCTTTCATCAATACTTTCTTTCACACTTCTTTGTTTCTTCAATATTTTTCACATGGTATCAGAGCAGGTTTCATCTCTAATCTAGCTTTTTACCTTTTGTTGCTTTGTTGGTTCTTGGTGTATCAAGACATTCCCCTTCATAGCCAAATTAAAGAATGGAAAGGGAGGGCTCGTCATACAACACCAAGAGCAGAAGTTTCCTTCAAGGGAGTTGATAATGATGGTAACACCACCTTGAAACTTACCACATTTCCCTTGAATGGAAAAAATTACTCAATTTGGATCAATCCCGCTGAAAGAGCATTATGTGGAAAACGAGCATTGGGTTTCGTGAATGGAAGAATCACAAAGCCCACAGACACATCAAGTGAAGAATATGAAGATTGGTGTTATAATGACAACTTGGTGTACACATGGATTTTAATTCCATGGAACCATCCTTGGTAGGTGCATTCTCAAAGGCTGAAACTTCTCAAGCACTTTGGGAGTCTATCAAGAGACAATTTGGTCATCAAGGAAACTTGATGAGAATATACGAGTTGAAGCAGTTCATCAACAATATCAGCCTTAGTGGAGGTGATCCGATAGAATATAACACCAAAATTAAGGAGGCATGGGATGAACATCAATCATTAAGGCCGAATACTACCAACATTGAAGAGGTGGAAAAAAGGGCCAATGAAGATCTTGTGATTTCGTATTTGATGGGTTTGGGTTCGGACTATGAAGATCTTCGGAATCACATTCTTAGAATTGAACCTTTGCCTTATTATGACGATGTTGCAAACAAGGTTAATAAAGAGTACTTGCAAAGAAAGATTTTGAATGGGAATTCAAGCAAGGCTGAGAGAGGTAGTTTGGTGGACAGCAAGGAAGAAGGCAGGATGGTCCAAGGAGCAAAAGTTAAGGCTAAGTGTGATAAATGTGGACGGATGCACAACCTTAAAGACAAATGCTGGAAGTGTGGGCACTGCAAGATGCTTGGTCATACTAAAGAAAAATGAAAAAGGAGTCTGTGTCAAAATACAATAAGAACATATAGAGACCTAATGGAAATAACGATAAGTATAGAGGAATAAGAGGTAAAAAAACATAACAAAAAAGAAAAAAAGAAGCAGAGAAACCGAAAATAAAAACTTCCAGGGGCATAGAGCGGGGGGTAAGACAGGATTTATGAAGTTAAAAAAAAAGAATTATAAAATAAAAGACCGATAGCGTCCCAACGTTAGCACGTTCCCATATAAATAGTAAAATAGGAGGAATAAACTTATATAAATAATTTTAGAAATATTAGAAAACTATAAATAAAATAACACTTCGGCTAATAAATAATAACGTTCCGACACAAGACCGTATAAAGCCACATGTAATTTACCGTCGCGATGTCGTCACGTATTGTAATTCCTCTGCACAAATTGGCATAATTTAACAAAAATAATATAATAATTAAATAATCAACACCAAGTGCAGAAGTTCCTTCAAGGGAGTTGATAATGATGGTAACACCACCTTGAAACTTACCACATTTCCCTTGAATGGAAAAAATTACTCAATTTGGATCAATCCCGCTGAAAGAGCATTATGTGGAAAACGAGCATTGGGTTTCGTGAATGGAAGAATCACAAAGCCCACAGACACATCAAGTGAAGAATATGAAGATTGGTGTTATAATGACAACTTGGTGTACACATGGATTTTAAATTCCATGGAACCATCCTTGGTAGGTGCATTCTCAAAGGCTGAAACTTCTAAAGCACTTTGGGAGTCTATCAAGAGACAATTTGGTCATCAAGGAAACTTGATGAGAATATACGAGTTGAAGCAGTTCATCAACAATATCAGCCTTAGTGGAGGTGATCCGATAGAATATAACACCAAAATTAAGGAGGCATGGGATGAACTTCAATCATTAAGGCCGAATACTACCAACATTGAAGAGGTGGAAAAAAGGGCCAATGAAGATCTTGTGATATCGTATTTGATGGGTTTGGGTTCGGACTACGAAGATCTTCGGAATCACATTCTTAGAATTGAACCTTTGCCTTATTATGACGATGTTGCAAACAAGGTTAATAAAGAGTACTTGCAAAGAAAGATTTTGAATGGGAATTCAAGCAAGGCTGAGAGAGGTAGTTTGGTGGACAGCAAGGAAGAAGGCAGGATGGTCCAAGGAGCAAAAGTTAAGGCTAAGTGTGATAAATGTGGACGGATGCACAACCTTAAAGACAAATGCTGGAAGTGTGGGCACTGCAAGATGCTTGGTCATACTAAAGAAAAATGTTGGGTTCTTAATCCACATTTGAGGCCAGTTAACTTCAAGGAAAAGGCGCCACCACAAGGTGCTCAAAATGCAATCGAAAAAGGGAACTCAAAACTCCTTGAGGATTTGGCCAAACTACTTCAGAACCATCTTCCAAGCTCCTCTCAAGGTATGATTTCCAACTCACATTTTAAGTTTGACCCTTGGGTTATTGATTCAGGTGCTACTAATCATATGTTTAGAAATAAAAACATGGCATCTAGAATAGAAACCCTAGGAAACATTAGAAATGTGACAATAGCCAATGGTAGTGAAATACCCATTAAGGGATTAGGAGATATTAAAGTTTTATCCAAGAGAACAAGTGGCCTTTATATGCCAAATTTTTCATCAAATTTGCTGTCCGTTAGTAGAATAACAAAAGACTTAAATTGTCGTGTTACCTTTGAACCCAATAAGGTGATATTTCAGGACATGTCAACCGGGAAGAAGATTGGTGAGGGAACCTTACATGACGGCCTATATTTTTTGGATAGTACCAATCAAGCCCTTAGAGTTGAGGAAGACAGTGGACTTCAGAAACTTTGGCATGCAAGACTAGGCCATCCTCCTAGTAACATTCTGTGTAAAATGATTCCGAAAATGAAGTTTAGTGATTTTAAACAATGTAGGGCTTGTAATCTTGGAAAACAGACTAAACTTCCTTTTGTACATTCGGAAACTTGTTATAATGAAATATTTGATCTTGTTCACTCTGATCTATGGACTTCTCCTTTAGAATCTCACAATGGCTTTAGATATTTTGTCACATTCATTGATCACAAGTCGAGATACACTTGGATATACTTGATTAAAAACAAATCAGAGACCTTATCATGTTTTAAAGAGTATGTTTCCTTAATTGAAAATCAACTTGGTAAAAGGATTAAGATTCTTAGGAGCGACAATGGGGGAGAATATACTAGTCACGCCTTTGAGAATTACTTGAGCACTTTAGGGATAGTTCATCAAACGACTTGCCCCTACACACCTGAACAAAATGGTGTGGCCGAGCGGAAAAATCGGCACATTTTAGATGTAGGAAGGTCACTAATGTTTCATCACAATGTCCCTAAAAGATATTGGAATGAAGCCATTCTCACTGCCATACATTTGATAAATCGTATGCCTTCGAAGTTGTTGAATGGAAAATCTCCTTTTGAATTGTTGCATAATAGGCAACCAAACTTATCTTATCTAAAGGTATTTGGCTGTACTTGTTATGTTCACATCCCTAATCATGCTAGAGATAAATTGAGTCATAGGAGTGTAAAGTGCATATTTTTAGGGTATTGCATTGATAAAAAGGGTTATAAATGTTTAGATCCTTCTACGAATGAGAAATTCTTGTCAAGAAATGTTACTTTTCTGGAAAGTGATCCTTACTTTGATAAAGTGAGAAATGAAGGAGAAATGAAAGGGGATCCTCTTCCCCTATCTATTGTAGGTAATCGGTTGAGTTTGTTAAGGAATAACGATCAAATCAATAATGGAGTTAGTTTGAATGAAAGCGAAAAAGAGGATTTTATCTATGAAGATTCAACACAACAGAATGGTGATATTCATGAACCATTGGAATCAAATGAAGAACAAAACATAGTTAGCGAAAGTCAAAGTGAGGAAACACCTTGTGATGAGAACCCTAATGATCAATTAGTTTTAGAGCATGAAATCCCATTTAGTTCCTCACCGGTGGGTCAAAATGAGAGAGAGTCCGATTCTTCATCACATGATCAAAATTTTCCTCTTAGAAGATCTCAAAGAATTAGGAAGCCTCCATCCGAATGGCAGAAAAATAGGGTATTCTTTTATGGGAACAAAGTCACAGCACATCCTATACAAAATTATTATACCTTAGATAATGTTAAAGAGAGTTATAGAGTGTTTTTAAGCAAATTGGATAGTTTGAAAGAGCCATCTTGCTACAACGAGGCCAAGGACATTCCTATTTGGAGAAATGCCATGGATGAGGAGTTGGAAGCTTTAGTTAAGAATAAGACATGGGAAATTGTTACTCTTCCCCAAGGTAAGAAAACAGTTGGGTGTAAATGGGTGTACAAAACCAAGCTGAAGAGTGATGGTTCCATTGAGAAACATAAAGCTAGATTGGTTGCTAAAGGATTCACTCAAACCTATGGTTTAGATTACACGGAGACATTTGCCCCAGTAGCCAAAATGAACACCATTAGAGTTATTTTGTCCTTAGCCACTAATTATGAATGGGAAATGTATCAAATGGATGTTCGAAATGCTTTTCTCCAGGGGGAATTAGAAGAAGAGGTTTACATGGATATCCCACAAGGATACAACATTAAAGTACCAAAACCGCATGTATGTAAGCTTAGAAAAGCCATTTATGGCTTAAAACAATCTCCTAGGGCCTGGTACTCTAAGTTGTTAGGTGCTTTAACTTCTCAACACTTTAAGGTTAGTAGTGCTGATCACTCTTTATTCATAAAACACTCCAATAATGGTATTACTGTTGTGATAATATATGTGGACGATATCATTATAACAGGGAGTGATACTTTGGGAATAAACAGCACTAAAAGTTATTTAAAGTCTACTTTTGATATTAAAGACCTTGGACACTTATCGTTTGCTGTGAATCAGGTAAGCCAATTCATGACTTGTCCAATGACCAATCACATGGAAATGGTGGACTGAATACTCAAATATCAAAGGAACTCTAGGACAAGGAGTACTGATGAAGAAACATGGATATCACCAAATTTTTCCTACACGGACGCTGATTGGCCAGGAAGCATTGGAGATCGCAAGTCTACAACTGGATATTGTACTTTTGTTGGTGGAAATTTAGTGACTTGGAAGAGCAAAAAGCAAACCGTGGTGGCCAAATCAAGTGCCGAAGCTGAATATAGGGCAATGGCTTCAACCACTAGTGAATTGATATGGTTGAAGGCATTGGTTGAAGATTTGGGTTTTAACGTCGAGGCACCTATGAGGCTACATTGTGATAACAAATCGGCAATACATATTGCAAACAATCCAGTGTTTCATGAGAGGACCAAGCACATAGAGGTAGATTGTCACTTTATAAGAGAAAAGTATTTGAACAAGACAATCTCAATGCCTTATGTCAAGAGCGAAGATCAATTGGCGGACATATTCACCAAACCTCCGAGTATTCAACAACTTCAAAAGTTTGTATGCAAGTTGAACTTGATCAATTTGTTCAAGCCCAACTTGAGGGGGAGTGTTGAAAATGAAGGGATTAAGGGTGAAGATAAAAGGCCCAAATAACTCTTTGATTGGCCTATGGACACCCATATCAAGCCCAAAGCCCATATCAAGCTAACCACTAAAGGACGAAATAACGGCTAGTAAGCTAATCACTAATGGACGAAATAACGGCTAGTTCTTGAAATTGAAAGATATGCTATTGTGTGTTGTACCTAGCTGTTAGAAAAGTAAAATAAGCTTGTACCTAGCCGTTAGGATGTTGTATATAAATACCTTAAATGTGTAAATATTGATAAAGTGAAAAAAAAACAAGCTTCTTTATTCTTTCATCAATACTTTCTTTCACACTTCTTTGTTTCTTCAATAATATTCGCATTGAGTACACTGAGACTTTTTACCTCGTGGCTAAAATGAATTCCATTAGAGTTCTTATGTCCTTAGCTGTTAATTATGATTGGCCATTGTACCAAATGGATGTAAGAAATGCCTTCTTATAAGGCGAATTAGAAGAGGAAGTATACATGAGAATACCTGAAGGGTATGGGACTGACATTCCCAAATCACATGTATGTAAGCTTAGAAAGGCTATCTATGGCCTTAAACAATCCCCTAGGGCTTGGTACTCTAAATTGCACAATGCTCTCAGTTGACAAGCCTTCATTAAAAGTGAGGCTAATTTCTCACTATTCACCAAACATTCCAAAGATGGAATAACGGTGATTCTCATTTATGTCGATGACATAATCATTACTGGTAATGATGAAATAGGCATTAGTTGCATTAAATCATATCTTAAATCTATTTTTGACATTAAAGACTTGGGATACTTACGATATTTTTTAGGAATAGAAATTGCCCACTCTAAAAAGGGACTATTTCTATGCCAAAGAAAATATACACTTGATCTACTTGGTGAAACAGGTAAACTAGGTGCAAGGATAGCTCCGACACCAATTGAAAATACCTACAAGCAAAAGGATAAAGAAGAAGACAAAGAGAAGCTAGCCCAAGCCAATTCAGAATGTCAAGCAATATCAACGAATTATCGGTAAGTTAATATATTTACCCATTACTAGACCTGACATTAGCTTTGCTGTGAATCAGGTTAGTCAATTCATGCAGCAACCAATGACCAACCACATGGACACGGTAAATCGAATCCTTTGCTACCTAAAAGGCACACCAGGGCAAGGTTTACACATGCAAAAGAATGGTCATCATGAGATCCTCGCATATAGTGATGCAGATTGGGCCAAAAATGTTGAAGACAGAAAGTCAACCACCGGATATTGAACATTCGTTGGAGGAAACATAGTAACCTGGAAGAGTAAGAAACAAAGTGTGGTAGCAAGGTCAAGTGCAGAGGCAGAGTATCGAGCAATGGCAAGTGCAACATGTGAGCTGATTTGGTTGAAGGCTTTAGTTCAAGATTTGGGGTTTAAAACTAAAGCACCAATGAAACTGTTTTGCAACAACAAAGCAGCAAGCTACATAGCTTCAAATCCAGTATTCCATGAGAGAACAAAGCACATTGAGATGGACTATCACTTTATTAGGGAGAAAGTTCAGAATCAGACCATTTGCACCCCTTATGTTCCAAGCGAAGATCAACTAAGAGACTTGTTCACAAAGGCTCCTACTAAAAAACATATCGGGATCGCAATAAGCAAGTTGAATTTGAACAATATCTTGTATCCCAACTTGAGGGGGAATGTTGAAATAAAGTCGAGTGTGCCGATTGATCAATCTCCAGATTCATGCCAGTATCGTGATTGTGTTGCATTGGAGATGAAAAGATTGAGGGTCAAGATGAAAAGCCCAAATAACTCTTTGGCTGATTTATGAGTACCCATATCAAGCCCAAAGCCCATGTCATACTAAACTACTAAAGGATAAAATAACGGCTAGTCTTTTGAAGTTAAAAGATGTGCTTTTATATGTTGTACCTAGCTGTGAGAAAAGTAAAGTGAGTTTGTACCTAGCCGTTAGGATAGTGTGTATATAAACACAAGATGTGTAAATGTTTAGACAATTGAATAAGAAGTAGAAAACAATTCTCTCATCTTCTTCATCTTTCTCATTTTGGCGAAAGTTCTCTCATTTTCTCATTAAACTTAACATTAAGCACTCAAGTGAGGGATCTACCATTGTTCTTATTTATGTGGATGATATTATCATCACCGGTTGTGACATTAATGGCATTAAGAGCATTAAAACATATTTGAAGTTTGTATTTGATGTTAAAGATTTGGGAAACTTGCGATAATTTCTAGGTATAGAAATCACTTATTCCAATGAAGGGCTATTTCTATCCCAAAGAAAGTATGTTCTTGATTTGTTAAGTGAGACAGGAAAACTTAGAGCAAAGCCACCTGTGACACCTATGGAGGCACTAAGAAGGAAGAAAAGAGGATAACAAGCATGAAAACGAACATGACAAGGAGGAGCCATACAAGGACATCAAGCTTTATCAAAGACTTGTAGGTAAGCTTATATATTTAACTATTACACGACCTGATATTGTTTTTTCTGTGCAACAGGTAAGTCAACACATGTCATGCCCAAAGATTATACACATGGAAGTGGTGAATATAATTTTAAGGTACATAAAACAAGCACCGGGGCAAGGAATCTTGATGAGAAGAAATGGCCACCACAAGATATGTGCTTACATAGATGCGGATTGGGCCGGTAACTTCGAGGACAGAAGATCAACCACTGGTTATTGAACATTCGTGGGAGGTAATTTGGTGACTTGGAAAAGCAAGAAGCAAAGTATAGTTGCAAGATCGAGTGTAGAAGATGAATATAGAGCTATGGCATCTACTACGAGTGAATTGGTTTGGATAAAATCATTAGTGGAAGACTTAGGATTTTCAGTTGAAACACCTATGGACATGTACTGTGATAACAAGGCAACAACACACATTGCATATAATCCAGTGTTCCATGAGAGGACCAAGCACATCGAAGTTGATTGTCACTTCACAAGAGAAAAGTACTTGAGCAAAGTGATCAACATGCCTTATGTGAAGAGTGAAGATCAACTTGCGGATATATTCACCAAACCATGTACTCATCAACAACTTCTTAAGGTGAGTTCTAAGTTGAACTTATTCAATTTGTACAAGTCCAACTTGAGGGGGAGTGTTAAAGATGAAGAGATTGAGGGTGAAGATGAAAAGTCCAAATAACTCTTTGATTGATCTATGTTAAAGATGAAGAGATTGAGGGTGAAGATGAAAAGCCCAAATAACTCTTGGATTGATCTATGGATACCCATATCAAGCCCAAAGCCCAATTCAAGCTAACTACTAAAGGACAAAATAACGGCTAGTTTTTTAAATTAAAAGATAGCTATTATGTGTCGTACCTAGCTGTTAGAAAAGTAAAGTAAGCTTGTACCTAGCTGTTAGGATGTTGTATATATAAACCCAAGATGTGTAAATATTTTGAGATAGAATAAAAAAGCTATTCAATTTTCTCTCTTCATGTATTTTCTCTCTACTTGCATTTTTACTTGGTTTATGTTGAATCTTTGAAATTGTGAGCTAAACGCATTCAGATTCTATTTATCAACAGTAAGCACAACTAAACGTGAAGATATACCTTTGGCAGTAATGCATCTATTGGATGCAGGATCAGATAGATTTTCATATGAATTGCAATACGAGTACATGCTTCTACAAATTATACACCAGTACAGGCACAACCTGCCTTGTTTGCTAAATTTGGATCAGAAAAAGAAGGTTCTAGATCATATTCCTGAACCTGTTGATCTTACACTGATAGCTTCACAAAGCCGTAGGAGAGCAGACCTTTAGACAGTTCATTGTTCAACCTACATCAGAAAATACGCATAGCATGCAGCAAGCTTCACAAGGCACAAATATTAATCAAACGCCATTATCTACATCTGTTTTAGGCCCTCAATTATCCCGACTGACTGATCATTATCTGTGTTGCAACTAGAACACTGAAGATCCAGACATTGCATGCAACGGTAATTTTTTCCTACCTAATAAGTTGCATCTATTGACAGTTGCTACCTGACAGATTTTTAGGGTATTTGACAATTAATTTTTTAGCTCTATTAAGGATTTCTCTGGCAATAGAAAGATTAGCAAAGGAGATCTAGTAGTGATGCAGGAAGATCAAGTAAGGTCTGGACACTATCATGCCTCATTGTGTGTGATAGGATTGCAGGAGAGGCCAGAAGATGATCAGAGTTCCATCCCGTTGGTGGTTCTGGAGTTAAATTTGAGCTATTCAATTGTGACTCCAAAAGGGATGAAGTATTCACAGAGACGCTATATTTAGTGTTGCATGCACTTATACCAAGCCTGGAATCATTCATTATTGATGAGAAGCGAAGGTTTCTGTTCTTCACAGAAATGGACAAATTATTCCATGAAGGAGTTAATGTGTCTGAGTCTTCAGGATTTGCAAAAAAATCGTTATGGCTAACACCACTTCCTAGATTGGTTAAGTCAGTTTCCAATACGGGTAGAAGTATTTTTAAATTGGAGACGCCAGAAGCTATGGATAGAGACAAATTTTGTTGGTTTAGGGACGAGGAGTTCGTTAGACAAACTTTAGCCGGTCACAACCCAACCAGCTTAAAGCTGGTTGCGGAATGGTCATTGAAAAGCACACTAGACCCTGACATCTATGGTCCAACAGAATCAAAAATCACCAAAGATTTGATCGAGGAAGAAATTGGGCATGTCGTGTCTTTTGTAGAGGCTTTGGCTCAAAAGAAGATGTTCATAATAGATTATCATGATTTATTACTACTATACGTGGTGAAAGTGAGACAGCAAGACAGCTTAATATTGTACGGATCACGCACAATATTATTCTCAAATCAAGATGGAACATTGACACCACAAGCCATTGAGCTAACCAGGCCTCCCATGAGCAGTAAGGCTAAGAGGAAAGAAGTGTTTTATCCCAGTTGGTATGGTATAGGTTGTTGGCTTTGAAAACTAGCCAAAGCACACATTTAACTCATGATTCTGGCTATCACCAGCTTGTTATGTTAGTCATTGGTTAAGAACTCATTGTTGTGTAGAACCTTACGTAATTACCACTAATCGATAACTCAGCGTGATGCATTTGATCAGCAGATTGTTGCAACCTCAATTTAAATAGACTGTGGAGATTAATGCTTTAGCTCGAGAAGTACTTATTAATGCTGATGAAGTCATGGAAAGCACTTTCACACCTGAAAAATACTCCATGGAACTGAGCTCTATTGCCTATAACAAGGAGTGTCGTTTTGACAATGAAAGATTGCCCGATGTTTTCAAGGAAGATCACCTTGGGCAGCAACTGAACGAAGCCTTATGATTTGGCATACTTAGCTTTAAGCGCACTCAGAGGCCAATATGGAGAATACTCATTTGCTGGGAAGTGTTGAAGATGAAGAGATTGAGGGCAAAGATCAAAAGCCCAAATAATGTTGAAAATGAAGGGATTGAGGGTGAAGATAAAAGGCCCAAATAACTCTTTGATTGTCCTATGTACACCCATATCAAGCTAACAACTAAAGGACGAAATAACGGCTAGTAAGCTAATCACTAATGGACGAAATAACGGCTAGTTCTTGAAATTGAAAGCTGTGCTGTTATGTGTTGTACCTAGCTGTTAGAAAAGTAAAATCAACTTGTACCTAGCCGTTAGGATGTTGTATATATATACCCAAGATGTGTAAAGTGAAAAACAAGCATCTTTATTCTTTCATCAATACTTTCTTTCACACTTCTTTGTTTCTTCAATATTTTTCACATGGTATCAGAGCAGGTTTCATCTCTAATCTAGCTTTTTACCTTTTGTTGCTTTGTTGGTTCTTGGTGTATCAAGACATTCCCCTTCATAGCCAAATTAAAGAATGGAAAGGGAGGGCTCGTCATACAACACCAAGAGCAGAAGTTCCTTCAAGGGAGTTGATAATGATGGTAACACCACCTTGAAACTTACCACATTTCCCTTGAATGGAAAAAATTACTCAATTTGGATCAATCCCGCTGAAAGAGCATTATGTGGAAAACGAGCATTGGGTTTCGTGAATGGAAGAATCACAAAGCCCACAGACACATCAAGTGAAGAATATGAAGATTGGTGTTATAATGACAACTTGGTGTACACATGGATTTTAAATTCCATGGAACCATCCTTGGTAGGTGCATTCTCAAAGGCTGAAACTTCTAAAGCACTTTGGGAGTCTATCAAGAGACAATTTGGTCATCAAGGAAACTTGATGAGAATATACGAGTTGAAGCAGTTCATCAACAATATCAGCCTTAGTGGAGGTGATCCGATAGAATATAACACCAAAATTAAGGAGGCATGGGATGAACTTCAATCATTAAGGCCGAATACTACCAACATTGAAGAGGTGGAAAAAAGGGCCAATGAAGATCTTGTGATATCGTATTTGATGGGTTTGGGTTCGGACTACGAAGATCTTCGGAATCACATTCTTAGAATTGAACCTTTGCCTTATTATGACGATGTTGCAAACAAGGTTAATAAAGAGTACTTGCAAAGAAAGATTTTGAATGGGAATTCAAGCAAGGCTGAGAGAGGTAGTTTGGTGGACAGCAAGGAAGAAGGCAGGATGGTCCAAGGAGCAAAAGTTAAGGCTAAGTGTGATAAATGTGGACGGATGCACAACCTTAAAGACAAATGCTGGAAGTGTGGGCACTGCAAGATGCTTGGTCATACTAAAGAAAAATGTTGGGTTCTTAATCCACATTTGAGGCCAGTTAACTTCAAGGAAAAGGCGCCACCACAAGGTGCTCAAAATGCAATCGAAAAAGGGAACTCAAAACTCCTTGAGGATTTGGCCAAACTACTTCGGAACCATCTTCCAAGCTCCTCTCAAGGTATGATTTCCAACTCACATTTTAAGTTTGACCCTTGGGTTATTGATTCAGGTGCTACTAATCATATGTTTAGAAATAAAAACATGGCATCTAGAATAGAAACCCTAGGAAACATTAGAAATGTGACAATAGCCAATGGTAGTGAAATACCCATTAAGGGATTAGGAGATATTAAAGTTTTATCCAAGAGAACAAGTGGCCTTTATATGCCAAATTTTTCATCAAATTTGCTGTCCGTTAGTAGAATAACAAAAGACTTAAATTGTCGTGTTACCTTTGAACCCAATAAGGTGATATTTCAGGACATGTCAACCGGGAAGAAGATTGGTGAGGGAACCTTACATGACGGCCTATATTTTTTGGATAGTACCAATCAAGCCCTTAGAGTTGAGGAAGACAGTGGACTTCAGAAACTTTGGCATGCAAGACTAGGCCATCCTCCTAGTAACATTCTGTGTAAAATGATTCCGAAAATGAAGTTTAGTGATTTTAAACAATGTAGGGCTTGTAATCTTGGAAAACAGACTAAACTTCCTTTTGTACATTCGGAAACTTGTTATAATGAAATATTTGATCTTGTTCACTCTGATCTATGGACTTCTCCTTTAGAATCTCACAATGGCTTTAGATATTTTGTCACATTCATTGATCACAAGTCGAGATACACTTGGATATACTTGATTAAAAACAAATCAGAGACCTTATCATGTTTTAAAGAGTATGTTTCCTTAATTGAAAATCAACTTGGTAAAAGGATTAAGATTCTTAGGAGCGACAATGGGGGAGAATATACTAGTCACGCCTTTGAGAATTACTTGAGCACTTTAGGGATAGTTCATCAAACGACTTGCCCCTACACACCTGAACAAAATGGTGTGGCCGAGCGGAAAAATCGGCACATTTTAGATGTAGGAAGGTCACTAATGTTTCATCACAATGTCCCTAAAAGATATTGGAATGAAGCCATTCTCACTGCCATACATTTGATAAATCGTATGCCTTCGAAGTTGTTGAATGGAAAATCTCCTTTTGAATTGTTGCATAATAGGCAACCAAACTTATCTTATCTAAAGGTATTTGGCTGTACTTGTTATGTTCACATCCCTAATCATGCTAGAGATAAATTGAGTCATAGGAGTGTAAAGTGCATATTTTTAGGGTATTGCATTGATAAAAAGGGTTATAAATGTTTAGATCCTTCTACGAATGAGAAATTCTTGTCAAGAAATGTTACTTTTCTGGAAAGTGATCCTTACTTTGATAAAGTGAGAAATGAAGGAGAAATGAAAGGGGATCCTCTTCCCCTATCTATTGTAGGTAATCGGTTGAGTTTGTTAAGGAATAACGATCAAATCAATAATGGAGTTAGTTTGAATGAAAGCGAAAAAGAGGATTTTATCTATGAAGATTCAACACAACAGAATGGTGATATTCATGAACCATTGGAATCAAATGAAGAACAAAACATAGTTAGCGAAAGTCAAAGTGAGGAAACACCTTGTGATGAGAACCCTAATGATCAATTAGTTTTAGAGCATGAAATCCCATTTAGTTCCTCACCGGTGGGTCAAAATGAGAGAGAGTCCGATTCTTCATCACATGATCAAAATTTTCCTCTTAGAAGATCTCAAAGAATTAGGAAGCCTCCATCCGAATGGCAGAAAAATAGGGTATTCTTTTATGGGAACAAAGTCACAGCACATCCTATACAAAATTATTATACCTTAGATAATGTTAAAGAGAGTTACAGAGTGTTTTTAAGCAAATTGGATAGTTTGAAAGAGCCATCTTGCTACAACGAGGCCAAGGACATTCCTATTTGGAGAAATGCCATGGATGAGGAGTTGGAAGCTTTAGTTAAGAATAAGACATGGGAAATTGTTACTCTTCCCCAAGGTAAGAAAACAGTTGGGTGTAAATGGGTGTACAAAACCAAGCTGAAGAGTGATGGTTCCATTGAGAAACATAAAGCTAGATTGGTTGCTAAAGGATTCACTCAAACCTATGGTTTAGATTACACGGAGACATTTGCCCCAGTAGCCAAAATGAACACCATTAGAGTTATTTTGTCCTTAGCCACTAATTATGAATGGGAAATGTATCAAATGGATGTTCGAAATGCTTTTCTCCAGGGGGAATTAGAAGAAGAGGTTTACATGGATATCCCACAAGGATACAACATTAAAGTACCAAAACCGCATGTATGTAAGCTTAGAAAAGCCATCTATGGCTTAAAACAATCTCCTAGGGCCTGGTACTCTAAGTTGTTAGGTGCTTTAACTTCTCAACACTTTAAGGTTAGTAGTGCTGATCACTCTTTATTCATAAAACACTCCAATAATGGTATTACTGTTGTGATAATATATGTGGACGATATCATTATAACAGGGAGTGATACTTTGGGAATAAACAGCACTAAAAGTTATTTAAAGTCTACTTTTGATATTAAAGACCTTGGACACTTACGGTATTTTCTAGGTATAGAGATAGCCCATTCTAATAAAGGGCTATTTCTATCCCAAAGAAAATACACACTTGATCTTTTGAAAGAGACAGGTAAGCTTGGAGGGAAGATAGCATCAACTCCAATTGAAGTACAAGCCAAAAAGAAGGAGGGCAAACCAATTGAAGACATCAAGCAATATCAAAGAATTGTGGGTAAGTTAATCTACTTAACTATTACAAGACCTGACATTTCTTTTGCTGTGAATCAGGTAAGCCAATTCATGACTTGTCCAATGACCAATCACATGGAAATGGTGGACCGAATACTCAAATATCTCAAAGGAACTCTAGGACAAGGATTACTAATGAAGAAACATGGACATCACCAAATTTTTGCCTACACGGATGCTGATTGGGCAGGAAGCATTGAAGATCGCAAGTCTACAACTGGATATTGTACTTTTGTTGGTGGGAATTTAGTGACTTGGAAGAGCAAAAAGCAAACCGTGGTGGCCAAATCAAGTGCCGAAGCTGAATATAGAGCAATGGCTTCAACCACCAGTGAATTGATATGGTTGAAGGCATTGGTTGAAGATTTGGGTTTTAATGTCGAGGCACCTATGAAGCTACATTGTGATAACAAATCGGCGATACATATTGCAAACAATCCGGTGTTTCATGAGAGGACCAAGCATATAGAGGTAGATTGTCACTTTATAAGAGAAAAATATTTGAACAAGACAATCTCAATGCCTTATGTCAAGAGCGAAGATCAATTGGCGGACATATTCACCAAACCTCCGAGTATTCAACAACTTCAAAAGTTTGTATGCAAGTTGAACTTGATCAATTTGTTCAAGCCCAACTTGAGGGGGAGTGTTGAAAATGAAGGGATTGAGGGTGAAGATAAAAGGCCCAAATAACTCTTTGATTGGCCTATGTACACCCATATCAAGCCCAAAGCCCATATCAAGCTAACCGCTAAAGGACAAAATAACGGCTAGTAAGCTAATCACTAATGGACGAAATAACGGCTAGTTCTTGAAATTGAAAGCTATGCTGTTATGTGTTGTACCTAGCTGTTAGAAAAGTAAAATCAACTTGTACCTAGCCGTTAGGATGTTGTATATATATACCCAAGATGTGTAAAGTGAAATACAAGCTTCTTTATTCTTTCATCAATACTTTCTTTCACACTTCTTGTTTCTTCAATATTTTTCACAATCTTGACCCTCAATCTCTTCATCTTCAACAGAAGCTGGGGAGAGATGATGGTAGAGAAGAAATATAAGGGATAATGGAATTGATGTTAAGCTAAAGATTCCGGCATTTCGAGGAACAAGTTCACCCGAGGAGTACTTAGAATGGGTGCAAAAAGTAGAAAAAGTATTTGAGTACTATGATTATTCTGAACCAAGGAAGTGTAAGTTGGCAGCTCTTGAATTCAATGATTATGCCAATTTATGGTGGGAAAACGAGAAAACTAGGCGAAGAAGAGAAGGTTTAGGTGAGGTGACAAGTTGGAGAGTCATGAAGAGATTAATGGAGAGAAGATTTTTTCCAGAATATTACAAACAAGAACTGTACTTTAAGCTTCAAAGTTTAAGGCAAGGGGGCATGTGTGTGGAAGATTATGTCAAAGAGTATGAGATGCTTATGATGAGATGTAACTTGCAAGAACCAGAAGAACTAACGATTGCAAGGTTCCTTGGCAGGTTCAAGTATGAAATTGCAAGTAGGGCAGAATTGCAACCATATGTTTCTTTGCAAGATGTGATTAAGCTTGGTATCAAGGTGGAGAGACAACTAATGAGGGGAGTGTATGTTGAAATAAAGTCGAGTGAGCCAATTGATCAATCTCCAGATTCATACCAGCATTGTGATTGTGTTGCATTGGAGATGAAAAGATTGAGGTTGAAGATGAAAAGCCCAAATAACTCTTTGGCTAATCTATGAGTACCCACATCAAGCCCAAAGCCCATGTCATACTAAACCACTAAAGGACAAAATAACGGCTAGTTTTTTAAAGTTAAAAGATGTGCTTTTGTATGTTGTACCTAGCTGTTAGAAAAGTAAAGTGAGTTTGTACCTAGCCGTTAGGATAGTGTGTATATAAACACAAGATGTGTAAATGTTTAGACAATTGAATAAGAAGTAGAAAACAATTCACTCATCTTCTTCATCTTTCTCTCTTTGGTGAAAGTTCTCTCATTCTCTCATCAAACTTAACATGGTATCAGAGCAGTAAGCTCCTATCATTCTTCTTGTTCTTTATTCTTTTACATTGGTGCTTCAAAGAAAAAAAAATCCCTCATTCTTTGCCCAAATCTAAATGGCAAATGAGGGACCCTCTTTAGGCACCAACAAATCCAGTGAAGCACCTTCTCAAACCACCATCAACACCTCTACTAGAACCAATTCCATGATAATGGAAGTAGATGCTAACACCTCCCTTAAACTCACCACAATTCTACTAAACAACCACAACTACCCCATATGGGTCAAGGCCGCAACAAATGCTTTGTGTGGTAAAGGTAGATACGGGTTTGTCACAGGAAGGGTTAAGAGACCGTTGGATGATGATGGATTTGAAGAATGGTTCCAAGTAGACAAAATGGTTCTAACTTGGATACTTAACTCAATAGAACCAAGCTTGATTGGTATCTTCTCCAATGCCGAGACGTCGAAAGAGTTGTGGGATTCTATCAAGAGAATCTATGGTCAACAAAAGAATCTCATGAGAGTGTATGAGCTTAAATCTTTCTTGAATAAGCTTAATCAAGGTGAGATGAGCTCAGTTGAACACCTTGGAAAATTCGTAGAGGCATGGGATGAGCTTCACTCCTACAGGCCAGAAACTAACGACATTGCCATTATTCTTGCACGTGCTAATGAGGATAAGGTATTTACTTATCTTGCTAGCTTAAACTCCAAGTTTAATGACATTCGGAATCAAATACTGAGAAGCAATGAAATGCCTCCCTTTGAAGAGGTTTGTTACATGATTAACAAGGAAGAAACAGCCCATCGTCTCCTGGACGTAAATGGCCATGACCACAAGGTGGAGACAAATGCTTTTTTGGCTCAAGAGAAGCTTAAAACTGAAGCCTTAGTGACCAAGTCAAAGGGAAACAGCAACAACCCAAATCGAGCTAAGTGTGACCATTGTCACAAGAATGGTCACTCTAAAGATCGATGCTGGTATCTTCACCCAGAACTCATGCCTTCACGGTTCAAGAAGGGTAAAGTCTCAAATCAAAGTATCCACGGTGTTCCAAGTGCCCATTCAGCTCCTATCACCAAGACTTTTGCCCCCGTAGCTAAAATGAATTCCATTAGAGTTCTTATGTCCTTAGCTGTTAATTATGATTGGCCATTGTACCAAATGGATGTAAGAAATGCCTTCTTACAAGGCGAATTAGAAGAGGAAGTATACATGAGAATACCTGAAGGGTATGGGACTGACATTCCTAAATCACATGTATGTAAGCTTAGAAAGGCTATCTATGGCCTTAAACAATCCCCTAGGGCTTGGTACTCTAAATTGCACAATGCTCTCAGTTGTCAAGCCTTCATTAAAAGTGAGGCTGATTTCTCACTATTCACCAAACATTCCAAAGATGGAATAACGGTGATTCTCATTTATGTCGATGACATAATCATTACTGGTAATGACGAAATAGGCATTAGTTGCATTAAATCATATCTTAAATCTGTTTTCGACATTAAAGACTTGGGATACTTACGATATTTTTTAGGAATAGAAATTGCCCACTCTAAAAAGGGACTATTTCTATGCCAAAGAAAATATACACTTGATCTACTTGGTGAAACAGGTAAACTAGGTGCAAGGATAGCTCCAACGCCAATTGAAAATACCTACAAGCAAAAGGATAAAGAAGAAGACAAAGAGAAGCAACCCAAGCCAATTCAGAATGTCAAGCAATATCAACGAATTGTCGGTAAGTTAATATATTTAACCATTACTAGACCTGACATTAGCTTTGCTGTGAATCAGGTTAGTCAATTCATGCAGCAACCAATGACCAACCACATGAACATGGTAAATCGGATCCTCTGCTACCTAAAAGGCACACCAGGCCAAGGTTTACACATGCAAAAGAATGGTCACCATGAGATCCTAGCATATAGTGATGCAGATTGGGCCGGAAATGTTGAAGACCGAAAGTCAACTACCGGATATTGCACATTTGTTGGAGGAAACATAGTAACCTGGAAGAGTAAGAAACAAAGTGTGGTAGCCAGGTCAAGTGCAGAGGCTGAGTATCGAGCAATGGCAAGTGCAACATGTGAGCTGATTTGGTTGAAGGCTTTAGTTCAAGATTTAGGGTTCAAAACTGAAGCACCAATGAAACTATTTTGCGACAACAAAGCAGCAATCTACATAGCTTCAAATCCAGTATTCCATGAGAGAACAAAGCACATTGAGATGGACTGTCACTTTATTAGGGAGAAAGTTCAGAATCAGACCATCTGCACCCCTTATGTTCCAAGCGAAGATCAACTAGGAGACTTGTTCACAAAGGCTCCTACTAAAAAACATATCGGGATCGCAATAAGCAAGTTGAATTTGAACAACATCTTCAAGCCCAACTTGAGGGGGAGTGTTGAAATAAAGTCGAGTGAGCCAATTGATCAATCTCCAGATTCATACCAGCATTGTGATTGTGTTGCATTGGAGATGAAAAGATTGAGGTTGAAGATGAAAAGCCCAAATAACTCTTTGGCTAATCTATGAGTACCCACATCAAGCCCAAAGCCCATCTCATACTAAACCACTAAAGGACAAAATAACGGCTAGTTTTTTAAAGTTAAAAGATGTGCTTTTGTATGTTGTACCTAGCTGTTAGAAAAGTAAAGTGAGTTTGTACCTAGCCGTTAGGATAGTGTGTATATAAACACAAGATGTGTAAATGTTTAGACAATTGAATAAGAAGTAGAAAACAATTCACTCATCTTCTTCATCTTTCTCTCTTTGGTGAAAGTTCTCTCATTCTCTCATCAAACTTAACAGTGTATAGATCATGTTCTACCAAAAATATTAATTCATTATCTACTTATTTGACTTCCCTTTCAAAAAAGATAGCAAAGTCAGTAGAGAAAAAGTGGTCCTAGCAAGTCGGTAGTAGCTATTGATAAAGGAAAAGAGAAGGTGGCAGAAACCATTCCTCTAAAATGGAGGCGAGACATTAAATGCTTTAAATGCCTTGGATATGGGCATATCGCTTCTGAATGTCCAAATAGGAGAGTAATGGTGCTTACGGACTCCCAAGGAGAATTAGAGAGTGAAGACGAGGTTACAGAAGAAAAGGGAGTGGAAGATGGCGAGGAAGAAGAAAAACATGCTGAAATTGGATAAATGCTTGTAGTTTGACCCTTAGGTTATTGATTCAGGTGCTACTAATCATATGTTTAGAAATAAAAACATGGCATCTAGAATAGAAACCCTAGGAAACATTAGAAATGTGACAATAGCCAATGGTAGTGAAATACCCATTAAGGGATTAGGAGATATTAAAGTTTTATCCAAGAGAACAAGTGGCCTTTATATGCCAAATTTTTCATCAAATTTGCTGTCCGTTAGTAGAATAACAAAAGACTTAAATTGTCGTGTTACCTTTGAACCCAATAAGGTGATATTTCAGGACATGTCAACCGGGAAGAAGATTGGTGAGGGAACCTTACATGACGGCCTATATTTTTTGGATAGTACCAATCAAGCCCTTAGAGTTGAGGAAGACAGTGGACTTCAGAAACTTTGGCATGCAAGACTAGGCCATCCTCCTAGTAACATTCTGTGTAAAATGATTCCGAAAATGAAGTTTAGTGATTTTAAACAATGTAGGGCTTGTAATCTTGGAAAACAGACTAAACTTCCTTTTGTACATTCGGAAACTTGTTATAATGAAATATTTGATCTTGTTCACTCTGATCTATGGACTTCTCCTTTAGAATCTCACAATGGCTTTAGATATTTTGTCACATTCATTGATCACAAGTCGAGATACACTTGGATATACTTGATTAAAAACAAATCAGAGACCTTATCATGTTTTAAAGAGTATGTTTCCTTAATTGAAAATCAACTTGGCAAAAGGATTAAGATTCTTAGGAGCGACAATGGGGGAGAATATACTAGTCACGCCTTTGAGAATTACTTGAGCACTTTAGGGATAGTTCATCAAACGACTTGCCCCTACACACCTGAACAAAATGGTGTGGCCGAGCGGAAAAATCGGCACATTTTAGATGTAGGAAGGTCACTAATGTTTCATCACAATGTCCCTAAAAGATATTGGAATGAAGCCATTCTCACTGCCATACATTTGATAAATCGTATGCCTTCGAAGTT
>BNST01002188.1:0-30751 GCA_019650275.1 Xylocarpus granatum
AATAAACAAAAAGGGTATGGGCAAAGGAAAAAATGTCCTCGGTGGACAGCTTGCTGCTCCCCCCCTCCCTTCCTCCCTCTTTTCCCTTTCCCTTCAGCCCCCCCTCTTTTTTCCTTTGCTCAATTTTGTACCTTTGTGCGTTTTTCGCTCTTCCCCTTTTTCCCCCTTCCCAATTTCAGGCGCTTCTCTTTCCCCCGTCCCCCCATTCCGGGAAAACATCCTCCGTGTTTTCCTTTTATTCCCACGTTTCTTGGGTCTTTGCAAAATTCGTCCTTTTTCATTGTGGCCTTATGAGTATCCACTCATGTTCCACGTTCCTGCTGACCAAGTAATTCCCCTGGTTTCCCCCCGCCTCTTGTACCCCTTACCGGCACTGGTTACCCTTTTATCCCCCTCACCCCTTCACATCTCAAGTCCCTGCTCCCTTAGTACCCCCCTGGCTCCAAACGACACCCACTCTGTTTTCCTGATAATTCTACCGAATCCCCAACGTTTTTTTCATATGTGTTACTACTTCGTTCACTCTGGGTATTTGTGTCCCTCTGTTCGCCGAGCACCCCGCTTACAAACCCTGGGTACCCTCATTCGTCCCCCTGTAGGAACCCCTGTGGTCACAAAGTGCCCTCTGTCCCCAATACCACCCTGTTCCACCATCCCCCTTTTACTCTTCTCACTCCCAACCGTTATACCTGTGTTTCGTCGTATCGAAAATTCTCCCTTTTCGCTTTTGGCCCGTCACATACGGCCATTTCCCCATTCCCCGGACTTTTTCTCCTAGTTCCCCTCTCACCCTTTGTCCCCAACTCGCCTCTCTTCTCCTTACACCGTTCCTGGCATCCACATATCTCAGTTGTCTTCTCAAATTTACGTCCTTTTTTTTTGTCCCGTCTGTCCCCGCAGCACCTAACGGCCCCCACCTTTTTACCTAGATCCCCGGGAACCCATACAAAAAAGGCCCTGGGTCCCCAGGAACCCAGGCCAAAAAAGACCTTTGGGAGCGTGATTTTCACACACCCTGTGGTCATTGGAAAATTTGGCCTGGGTATTGGGCCCTAGGACCCCAGGCACCCAGGTCAGCCTAGGTCCCCGAGAACCCAGGCCAAAAAAGACCTCTGGACGTATGATATTCACGCTACGGCACCTAGGCCCAAATTGGGACCTGGGTCCTCGAGAACCAGGGCCAAAAAAGACCTCTGGGTGCACGATATTCACGCGCCCTGGGGTCATTGAAAAATTCAGCCTGGGTATAGGGCCCTAGGTCCCAGGGCACCCAGGCCGAAATGGGGGCCTGGATCCACAGGAACCCACAAAAAAACGGCCCTGGGTCTCCAAGAACGCAGGCCGAAAAAGACCTCTGCGCACGTGATATTCACGCGCCTGGGGTCGTTGGAAAATTCGCCTAGGTATTGGGCCCTAAGTCCACGGGTTCGGCCTACTGTCCCCGGGCACTTAGGAAAAAATCAGGACCTGGGATCCCGCGCACCAAGGCCGGACTAGCACTGGGTCCCCGAGAACCCAGGCCAATAAAGACCTCTGGGCGCATGTTATTCACGCGCCATGGGGTCGTGGGAAATCTGGCCTGGTATTGGGCCCTAGGTCCCAAGGCACTTAGACAAAATTAGGACCTGGGTCCCCGAGAACCCAGGCCAAAAAAGACATCTGGGTGCGTTATATTCACGCGTCGTGGGGTCATTGGAAAAATTCGGCCTGGGTATTGGGCCCTAGGACCCCGGGAACCCAGGCCGAAATTGGAACCTGGTTCCCCAAGAACCCGGGCCAAAAAAGACCTTTGGGCACGTGATATTCACACGCCCTGGGTTCGTTGGAAAGTTTGGCCTGGGTATTGGGCCCTCGGCGACTTGAATCCCCGGGAACCCTGCCAAGAAAGGACCTGGGTCCCCGAGAATCCAGGCCAAAAAAGACCTCTGGGCGAATGTTATTCACTCAGCATGTGGTCGTGGAAAAATTCGGCCTGGGTATTTGGCCCTGGGTCCCCAGGCACCCTAGGCCAAAATTAGGACATAGGGCCCAATACTACGCCCGAATTTTCGAATGACCCCAGGGCACGTGAATACCACGCGCCCAGAGGTCTTTTTCAGCCTTGTTCTTGGGGACGTTGTTCCTTTTCGGCCTTGGTACCCGGGGACCCTTGTCCTAATTTCGGCCAAGTGCTCAGGGACCAAGGCCGAATTTATCAATGATACCAGGGCACGTGAACATCATACGCAAGAGGTCTTTTTAGCCTTGGTTCTCAGGCACCCAGGACCTTTTGCGCCTGGGTTCCCAAGGACTCAGCTCCTAGTTTCGGCGTGGGTGGCCAGCAGCCAAGTGCCCAGTACCCTGGCCGAATTTTCCAGCGACCCCAGAGCGCGTGAATATCATGTGCCCAGAGGTCTTTTTCAGCCCGTGTTCTCAGGACTGAGGGCCTTTTCGGCCTGGGTACTCGGGGACCCATGTCCCGATTCCGGCCTGGGTGCCCGGGGACCTATTGCCCAATACCTTGGCCGAATTTTCCAAGGACCCCATGGCGTGTGAATATCACCCGCCTAGGGGTCTTTGTCAGCCTAGGTTCTCGGGGACGCTGTTCCTTTTCAACCTGGGTACCCAAGGACCCAAGTCCTAATTTCGGCCTAAGTGCTAGGAGGCCTAGGGCCCAATACTCTGCTTGAATTTTCAAATGACCCCAGGGCACGTGAATATCACTCGCCCAGAGGTCTTTTTCAGCTGGGTTCTTGGGGACCCAGGCCTTTTCCCACACGAGGAGACCACACACGGAACCTGTTGAATGCGGCTTAAATCCGTTCTTTTCGCCAAGCAGGGGTACTTGGGGACCCATGCCCCAATTTCGGTCTGGGTGGCCGGGGACCCAGAGCCCAATACCTATGCCGAATTTTCCAACAACACCAGGCGCGAGAATATCATGCGCCCAGAGGACTTTTTCAACCTGGTTCTCAGCGACCCTGTTCCTTTTCAGTCTGGGCTACCCGGGGACCCATGTCTTAATTTCGGCAAGTGCTCGGGGGCCAAGGGCCCAGTACTCAGGCCGAATTTTCCAACGACCCCAGAGTGCGTGAGTATCAGGCGCCCAGAGGTCTTTTTCAGGCTGTGTTCTTGGGGACCCTGGGCCTTTTCGGCCTGGGTACTTGGGGACCCAGGTCCAATTTCGGCTTCTGGGTGCCCAAGGAACTACGGCCCAATACCTAGGCCGAATTTTCCAACGACCCCATGGCGTGTGGATATCACCCGCCCAGAGGACTTTTTCGGCCTGGGTTCTCGGGGACCCTGTTCCTTTTCAGCCTAGGTACCCTGGGGACCCAGGTCCAAATTTCGGCCTAAGTGCTCGGGGACCAATGGCCCAATACTCAGCCCGAATTTTTCAATGACCCTAGGGCACGTGAATATCACGCGCCCAGAGGTCCTTTTCGGCCTTGGTTCTCGGGACCAAGGGCCTTTTCTACCTTGGTACCCGAGGACTCAGGCACCAAGGGCCCCAAACCCAGGCCGAATTTCAGCCAGTGCTCGGGGACCCAGGGCCCAATACTCTGCCCGAATATTCCAATGACCCCAGAGCACGTGACTATCATGCGCCTAGAGGTCTTTTTTGGCCTCGGTTCTTGGCAACCAAGCGCCTTTTCCGCCTGGGTTACCGAGGACTCAGGTCCTAATTTCGGCCTGGGTGGGCAGGGACCAAGTGCCCAATACTCAGGCCGAATTTTCCAACGACCCCAGAGCGCGTGAATATCACCCGCCTAGAGGCCGTTTTCAGTTTGTGTTCTTGGGGACCCAGGGCCTTTTTGGTCTGAGTACTCGGGGATCCATGTCCCATTTTCGGCCTGGGTGCCCGAGGACCCAAGGCCCAATACCTAGGCCAAATTTTCCAACGAGACCCATGACGCATGAATATAATGCGCCCAGAGGTCTTTTTCGGCCTGGGGTCTCGGGGACGCTGTTCCTTTTCAGCCTGGGTACTTGGGGACCCAGGTCCCAATTTCGGCCTACGTGCTACGGGGACCATGGGCTCAATACTCAGGCCGAATTTTCGATGACCCCAGGGCGCGTGAATATCATGCGCCGAAAGATCTTTTTCAGCCTTGGTTCCCAGGGACGAAGGGCCTTTTCTGCCTGGGTTCCCGAGGACTCAGGTCCTAATTTCGGCCTGGGTGGCCAGGGACCAAGTGCCCAATACTCAGGCTGAATTTTCCAACGACCCCAGAGCTCGTGAATATCATGCGCCTAGAGGTCTTTTTCAGCCTATGTTCTTCGGGACCCAGGGCCATTTCGGCCTACGTACCTGGGACTCATGTCCTAATTTCGGCCTGGCGTGCACGGGGACCCATGGCCCAATACCTAGGCCGAATTTTCCAACGATCCCAAGTCACGTGAATATCACCCGCCCAGGGGTCTTTTTTGGCCGGGGTTATCGGGGACCCTATTCCTTTTCAGCATGGGTACCCGGGGACCCAGGTCTAATTTCGGCCTAAGTGCTAGGGGACCAGGGCCCAATACTCTGGCCCGAATTTTCGAATGACCCCATGGCACGTGAACATCACTCGCCCACAGGTCTTTTTCTGCCTGTGTTCTTGGGGACCCGGGGCCTTTTCCGCCTGGGTACTCGGGGACCCATGTCCCAATTTTGGTCTTGGGTGACCCGGGACCCAAGGCCAATACCTAGGCCGAATTTTCCAACGACCCTATGTGCGATGAATATCACGCGCCCATAGGACTTTTTCAGCATGGTTCTCTGGGACCCGTTCCTTTTCAGCCTGAGTACCGGGGGACCTTTGTTCTAATTTCAGCCAAGTGATCGAGGACCAAGGGACCAATACTCAGACCAATTTTTCAATGACACCAGGGCACGTGAATATCATGCGCCAATGGTCTTTTTCGGCCTCGGTTGTCAGGGACCTAGCACCTTTTCTGTCCGGGTTCCCGAGGACTCAGCTCCCAATTTCGGCCTGGGTGGCTGGGGACCCAAGGGCCCAATACCTAGGCCGAATTTTCCCACGACCCCATGGCACGTGAGTATCATGCGCCTGAGGTCTTTTTCAACTTATGTTCTTGGGGACCCAGGGCCTTTTTCGGCCTGGGTACTCGGGGACCCATGTCTCAATTCAGGCCTGGGTGCCCGGGGACCTAGTGCCCAATACCTTGGCCGAAATTTCAAACGACCCCATGGCGTGTGAATATCACCCACCCAGAGGTCTTTTTCGGCCTGGGTTCTCGGGGACCCTGTTCCTTTTCAGCCTGGGTACACGGGGACCCAGGTCCTAATTTCTACCTAAGTGCTAGGAGACCTAGGGCCCAATACTCCGCCCGAATTTTCGAATTACCCCAGGGCACGTGAATATCACTCACCCAGAGGTCTTTTTCAGCCTGTGTTCTTGGGGACCCAGGGCCTTTTCGTCCTAGGTACTCGGGGACCCATGTCCCAATTTCGGTTTGTGTGGCCGGGGACCAAGGGCCCAATACCTAGGCCGAATTTTCCAACGACCCCATGGCGCGTGAATATCACATGCACAATGGTCTTTTTTGGCCGGGGTTATCGGGACCCTAGTTCCTTTTCAGCGTGGGTACCCGGGGACCCAGGTCGTAATTTCGGCCTAAGTGCTAGGGGACCTAGGGCCCAATACTCTGCCCGAATTTTCGAATGACCCTATGGCACGTGAATATCACTCGCCTACAGGTCTTTTTCTGCCTGTGTTCTTGGGGACCCGGGGCCTTTTCAGCCTGGGTACTCGGGGACCCATGTCCCAATTTTGGTCTTGGTGATCGGGGACCCAGGGTGCAACACCTATGCCGAATTTTCCAACGACCCCATGGTGCGATGAATACCACGCACCCATAGGACTTTTTCAGCATGGTTCTCTGGGACCCTGTTCCTTTTCAGCCTTAGTACCGGGGGACCCTTGTTCTCATTTCAGCCAAGTGATCGAGGACCAAGGGACCAATACTTAGACCAATTTTCAATGACACCAGGGCACGTCAATATCATGCGCCAAAGGTCTTTTTCGGCCTCGGTTGTCAGGGACCTAGCACCTTTTCTGTCTGGGTTCCCGAGGACTCAGCTCCCAATTTCGGCCTGGGTGGCTGGGGACCCAGGGCCCAATACCTAGGCCGAATTTTCCCACGACCCCATGGCACGTGAGTATCATGCGCCCAGAGGTCTTTTTCAACTTATGTTCTTGGGGACCCAGGGCTTTTTCGGCCTGGGTACTCGGGGACCCATGTCCCAATTCAGGCCTGGGTGCCCGGGGACCTAGTGTCTAATACCTTGGCCGAAATTTCAAACGACCCCATGGCGTGTGAATATCACCCAGAGGTCTTTTTCGGCCTGGGTTCTCGGGGACCCTGTTCCTTTTCAGCCTGGGTACACGGGGACCCAGGTCTTAATTTCTACCTAAGTGCTAGGAGACCTAGGGCCCAATACTCCGCCCGAATTTTTGAATTACCCCAGGGCACATGAATATCACTCACCCAGAGGTCTTTTTCAGCCTGTGTTCTTGGGGACCCAGGGACCTTTTCGGCCTAGGTACTCGGGGACCCATGTCCCAATTTCGGCTCTGTGTGGCCAGGGACCCAAGGGCCCAATACCTAGGCTGAATTTTCCAACAACCCCATGGCGCGTGAATATCACATGCACAGTGGTCTTTTGTGGCCGGGGTTCTCGGGGACCCTGTTCCTTTTCAGCCTGGGTACCCGAGGACCCAGGTCCTAATTTTGGCCTAAGTTCTAGGGCACCTAGGGCCCAATACTCCGCCCGAATTTTCGAATGACCCCAGGGCACGTGAATATCACTCGCCCAGGGGTCTTTTTCTGCCTCTGTTCTTGGGGACCCAGGGCCTTTTCTGCCTGAGTACAAGGGGAGCCATGTCCCAATTTTGGTCTGTGTGGTCGTGGACCAAGTGCCAAATACCTAGGCCGAATTTTCCAACGACCCCATGGCGCGTGAATATCACGAGCCCAGAGGTCTTTTTCGGCCAGGGTTCTCAGGGGGCCCTGTTTCTTTTCAGCCTGGGTAGCCGGGAACCCAGGTCTTAATTTCGGCCTAAGTGCTAGGGGACCAAGGGCCCAATACTCCGCCCGAGTTTTCAAATGACCCCAGGGCACGTGAATATCACTAGCCCAGAGGTCTTTTTCAGCCTGTGTTCTTGGGGACCCAAGGCCTTTTCCAGCCTGGGTACTCGGGGACCCAATGTCCCAATTTTGGTCCGCTAGGGACCGAGCGCCCTATGCCTAGGTCGAATTTTCCAACGACCCCAGAGCGCGTGAATATCATGCGCCCAGAGGTCTTTTTCAGCCTGAATTCATGGGGACCCAGGGCCTTTTCGGCCTGGGTACTCGGGGACCCATGTCCCAATTTCGGCCTAGGTGCCTGGGGACACAGGTCCCAATACCAAGGCTGAATTTTCCAATGAGCCCATGACGCATGAATATCATGCGCCTAGAGGCCTTTTTCGGCCTGGGTTCTCGGGGACCCTGTTCCTTTTCAGCCAGGGTGCCCGGGGACCCATGTCCTAATTTCGGCCAAGTGCTCGGGGACCTAGGGCCCAATATTCAGGCCGAATTTTCCAACGACCCCATGGCGCGTGAATATCACCCGCTCATAGGTCTTTTTTGGTTTGGGTTCTCGGGGGCCATGTTCCTTTTCAGCTTGGGTACCCGAGGACCCAGGTCCTAATTTCGGCCTAAGTACTTGGGGACCTAGGGACCAATACTCCACCCGAATTTTCGAATGACCCCAGGGCGTGTGAATATCATGCACCCAGAGTTCTTTTTCAGCCTTGGTTCTCGGGGACCAAGGGCCTTTTCTGCCGGGGTTCCTGAGGACTCAGGTCCTAATTTCGGGCTGGGTGGCCAGAGACCAAGTGCCCAGTACTCAGGCCGACTTTTCCAACGACCCTAGAGTGCGTGAGTATCACGTGCCCAGAGGCCTTTTTTTGCCTGTGTTCTTGGGGACCCAGGGGCTTTCCGGCCTTGGTTCTAGAGGACCAAGGGCCTTTTCTACCTGGGTACCTGAGGACTCAGGTCCTAATTTCGCACTGGGTGGCTAGGGACCAAGGGCCGCAAACCCTGGCCGAATTTTTCAACGACCCCATAGCGCGTGACTATCATGAGCACAGAGGTCTTTTTCGGCCTTTGTTCTTAGGGACCAAGGGCCTTTTCTGCTTGGGTTCTCAAGGACTCAGATCCCAATTACGGGCTGGGTGGCCACGGGCCAAGGGCCCAATTCTCGGGCCGAATTTTCCAGCAATCCAGAGCCCATGAATATCACGCGCCTAAAGGTCTTTTCGGCCTAGGTTCTCGGGGACCCTGTTCCTTTTCAGCCTGGGTACCTGAGGAACCATGTCCTAATTTCAGCCAAGTGCTTAGGGACGCAGGGCCTAATACTTAGGCCGAGTTTTCCAACAACCCCAGAGCGCGTGACTATCATGCGCCCAGTGGTCTTTTTCGGCCTTGGTTCTTGGCAACCAAGGGCCTTTTCTGCCTGGGATTCCAAGGACTCAGGTCTTAATTTCGGCCTGGGTGGCCAGGGACCAAGTGCCCAATACTTAGGCCGAATTTTCTAACTACCCCAGAGCGACGTGAATGTCATGCGCCTAGTGGCCTTTTTCAGCCTATGTTTTTGGTGACCTAGGGCCTTTTTGCCTGGGTACCAAAGGACACATGTCCCAATTTCGGCCTTGGTGCCCCGGGACCCAAGGCCCAATACCTAGGCCAAATTTCCCAGCGAGCTTATGACGCATGAATATAGCGCGCCCAGAGGTCTTTTCCAGCTTGGGTTCTCGGGGACCCTGTTCCTTTTCAGCCTGGGTAACTGGGGACCTAGGTCCGAATTTTGACCTAAGTGCTCGGGGACGCAGGGCTCAATACTCAGGCCATATATCATGCGCCTAGAGGTCTATTTCGGCCTTGGTTCTCGGGGACCAAGGGCCTTTTCTGCCTAGGTTTCTCGAGGACTCAGGTGCTAATTTCGGCCTCGGTGGACAGGGACCAAGTTCCCAATACTCAAGTCGAATTTTCCAATGACCCCAAAGCGTGTTAGTATCACGTGCCCAGAGGTCATTTCAGCCTGTGTTCTTGGGAACCCAGGGCCTTTTCCGATTCGGTACTCGGGGACCCATGTCCCAATTTCGACCTGGGTGCCCCCGGACCAAAGCCCTAATACCTAGGCTGAATTTTCAAACGAGCCCATAGCGCATGAATATCATGCGCCCAGAGGTCTTTTTCGGCCTGGGTTCTCGGGGACCCTGTTCCTTTTCAGCCTGGGTACCCGGGGGCCCATGTCCTAATTTCGGCCATGTGCTCGGGACCAAGTTCCCAATGCTCAGGTTGAATTTTCCAACGAACCCATGGCGTGTATATATCACTAGCCCAGTTCTCGGGGACAAAAGGCCTTTTCTACATGTGTTCCCGGCGATCCAGGCCCCCATTTCGGCCTGGGTACCCGGGGACCTAGGGCCCAATACCCAGGCCGAATTTTCCAAGGACCCTAGGGGGCGTCGGTATCATGCGCCCACAGGTCTTTTTTGGGCCGGGTTCTCGGGGGCCAGGTCCCAATTTCGGCCCGGGTGCCCGTGGTCCTAGGGCCTAATACCTTGGCTGAATTTTCCAACGAACCCAGGGCGCGTGAATATCACGCGTTCAGAGGTCATTTTTGACCTGGGTTCTCTAGGACCCAGGGCCTTCTTTGCATGGGTTCCCGGGGATCCAGGTCCCCATTTTAGCCTGGGTGCTTGGGGACCTAGGGCCCAATACCCATGCCGAATTTTGCAATGACCCCACGGTGCGTGAATATCACGCGCCCAGAGGTCTTTTTCGGATTGGGCTTCTCGGGGACTCAATTCCCCATTTTGGCCTGGGTGACTGGGGTCCTAGGGCCCAATACCCAGGACGAATTTTCCAACGAACCCAGGGCATGTGAATATCAAGCGCTCAGAGGTCCTTTTCGGCCTGGATTCTTGAGGACCCAGGTCTCTATTTCAGCTTGGGTGCCTGTGGACCTAGGGCCCTATACCCAGGCCGAATTTTGCAATGACCCCAGGGCACGTGAATATCATGCGCCCAGAGGTCTTTTTTGGCCCGGGTTTTTGGGGCTGAGGTCCCAAATTCGGCCTGGGTGCCCGGGGTCCTAAGGCCCAATACCCAGTCCGAATTTTCCAACGAACCCAGGGCGTGTAAATATCACGCGCCCGAAGTTATTTTTCAGCTTGGATTCTTGAGGACCCAGGGCCTTTTTTGGATGGGTTCCCGATGATCACGGTCCCCATTTCGATCGGGGACCTAGGGCCCAATACCTAGTCTAAATTTTCCAAGGACCCTAGGGCACGTGAATATCATGTGCCTAGAGGTCGTTTCTTGGCCTGGGTGCCCGGGGACCCAGGTGCCAATTTCGGCCCGGGTGCTCGGGGACCTAGGGCCCAATACTCAGGCCGAATTTTCCAAGCACCCCAGAGCACGTGAATATCATGCGTCCAGAAGTCTTTTTTGGCCCTGGTTCTCGGGGACCTAGGTCCCAACTTCGGCTTGGGTGCCCGGGGTCCTTGACCACAATACCCAGGCCGAATTTTCCAACGAACATTCACGCGCCCAGAGGTCTTTGTTGGCCAGGGTTCTTGGGGACCTAGCGCCTTCTTTGCATCGATTCGCAGGGATCCAGGTCCTTATTTCGGCCTGGGTGCCTGGTGACCTAAGGCCTAATACCCAGGCTGAATTTTGCAATGACCCCACGTCGCGTGAATACCACACGCCCAAAGGGCTTTTTTCGGCCGGGGTTCTCGGGGAACAAGACCCTTTTCAGCCTGGGTAACTGGGGACCCAGGTCCTAATTTTGGCCTAAGTGCCCGGGGACCCAAGGCCCAATACCCAGGCCGAATTTTCCCACGACCCCATGGCGCTTGAATAACATGCGGCCAGAGATCTTTTTTTGGCCTGGGCTCTCGGGGACCCAAGGCCTTTTTTGACTGGGTTATGGGGGACTCAAGTCCCCATTTCGGCCTAGGTGCCTGGGTCCCAGGTCCCAATACCCAGGCTAAATTTTCCAATGAACGCAGGGTGCGTGTTTATCAGGCGCCCAGATGTCTTTGTCGGCCTCGGTTCTTAGGGACCCAGGGCCTTTTTTGCATTGGTCCCCGATGATCCAAGTCCGTATTTCGGCCTGGGTGCCCGGGGCCCTAGGGCCCAATACCCAGGCCAAAATTTTCAAGCGCCCCAGGGCGCGTGAATATCATGCGCCCAAAGGCCTTTTTTGCCCCGGGTTCTCGGGAACCCAGGACCCAATTTCGGCCTGGGCGCCCGGGGTCCTAGGGCCCAATACCCAGGCCGAATTTTCCAACGAACCCAAGGCACATGATCTTTGTCAGCCAGGGTTCTTGGGGACCCAGGACCTTTTTTGCATGTAGTCTCGGCGATCCAGGTCCTTATTTCGGCCGGGGTGCCCGGGGACCTAGGGCCCAATACCCTGGCCGAATTTTCCAACGACTTCACACGCCCAGAGGTCTTTGTCAGCAAGGGTTCTTGGGGACCCAGTACCTTTTTTACATGTAGTCCCGGCGATCCAGGTCTCTATTTCGGCCGGGGTGCCCGCGGACCTAGGGCCCAATACCCAGGCCGAATTTTCCAACGACCCTATGGACCATGAGTATCACGCGCCCAGGGTTTAAGTGCCCAGGGCCAAATTCGTGTTCCCAGGGGTCAATCAAAAATTCGGGCAGAGTATTGGGCCCTAGGTCCCCAAGCACTTAGGCCAAAATTAGGACCTGGGTCTTCGGGTACCCAGGCTGAAAAGGAAAAAGTCCCTGAGATCCCAGGCTGAGAAAGACCTCTGGCGCGTGATATTCACGCGCCATGGGGCCGTTGGAAAATTCAGCCTAGGTGTTGGGCCCTGGGTCCCCGGCCACCCAGACCGAAATTGGGACTTGGGTCCTTGAGTACCCAGGCTGAAAAGGCCCTGGGTCCCTAAGAACACAGGCTAAAAAAGACCTCAGGGCGAGTGATATTCACATACCCAGGGGAGATTAGAAAATTCGGGCAGAGTATTGGGCCCTAGGACCCCTAACACTTAGGCCGAAATTAGGGTCCTGGGTCCCCGGGTACCCAGCCTGAAAAGGAACCCCCGAGAACCCAAGCCAAAGAAGACCTTTGGGTGGGTCATATTCATGCGCCATGGGGTCGTTGGAATATTCGGGCTAGGTATTTGGCCCTAGGACCCCGGGCACCCAAGCCGGAATTGGGACATGGGTCCCGGAGTACCCAGGCCGAAAAGGCCCTGGGTCCTCAAGAACACTGTCTCAAAAAGACCTTTGGGCGCATGATATTCACGCGCTCTCGGGTCATTCGAAAATTCAGCTAGGGTATTGGGCACTTGGCCCCTGGCCACACAGGCCGAAACTTGCACCTGAGTCCTCGGGAACCCAGGCAGAAAAGGTCCTGGGTCCCCGAGAACCAAGGCTGAAAAAGACCTCTTGGCGTATGATAATCACGTGCCCAGGCAGAAAAAGACATGGGTCCCCGAGTACCCAGGCTTAAAAGGTACAGGGTCCCCAAGAACCAGGCTGAAAAAGTTGTTTGGGCGTGTAATATTCATGTGCCCTGGGGATATTCAAAAATTCGGGCAGAGTATTAGGCCCTAAGTCCCCTAGCACTAAGGCCAAAATTAGGACCTGGGTGCCTGGGTACCTAGGCTGAAAAGGAACAGGATCCCCAGGAACGACGGCCGAGAAAGACCTCTGGGCGCGTGATAGCCACGTGCCATGGGGTCGTTGGAAAATTCGGCAAAGGTATTGCGCTCTCGGGTCCCCGGCCACCTGGACCGAAATTTGGACATGGGTCCCTGAGTACCCAGGCCGAAAAGGCCCTGGGTCCCCAAGAACACATGCTGAAAAAGACCTCTGGGCTCGTGATATTCACGCGCTCTAGGGTCGTTGGAAAATTCGGCCTAAGTATTGGGCACTTGGTCCCTGGCCACCCAGGCCGAAATTAGGACCTAAGTCCTCAGGAACCCAGGTAGAAAAGGCCCTTGGCCACCCAGGCCGAAACTGGGACCTGAGTCCTCGGGAACCCAGGCAGAAAAGGTCCTGGGTCCCCGAGAACCAAGGCCGAAAAAGACCTCTAGGCGCATGATATTCACATGCCCTGGTGTCATTGAAAAATTCGGCCTGAGTATTGGGCCCTTGGTCCCCGAGCACTTGGCCGAAATTAGGACATGGGTCCCCAGGTACCCAGGCTGAACAGAACAGGGTCCCCGATAACGAGGCTGAAAAAGTCCTCTGGGTGCGTGATATTGTTCAAGGGGATTGTTCGATTGCACGGGATTCCCGAAAGTATTGTTTCAGACCATGATGTCAAATTCTTGAGTTACTTTTGGAAGACTTTATGGAAAAGACTTGGAACAAAACTACTCTTTAGCACAACATGCCATCCTCAAACTGATGGACAAACTGAAGTGGTAAATCGAACCCTTTCTTCTTTACTTCGTACTGTTGTTAATAAGAATTTAAAGAACTGGGATGACTGTTTATCGTATGTTGAGTTTGTTTATAATAGAAGTGTACATAATGGAATGAAGCATTCTCCATTTGAGATAGTTTATGGATTCAATCTTACAACTCCTCTTGATTTGTTGCCAGTGACTATTAAAGAGAGAATTTTCTTTGATGGAAACAAAAAGGTTGAGTATGTCAAATCTCTACATGAGAGTGTGAAGAAACAAATTGAAAAGAAAAATGAAGAATACGCACGATTAGCAAACAAAAGGAGAAAAAGAATTCAATTTGCACCAGGAGACTTAATTTAGATTTACCTACGCAAGGAAAAGTTTCCAACACAAAGAAAATCCAAACTAATGCCAAGGGATGATGGTCCTTTTAGAGTTGTTGAAAAGGTGAATGATAATGTTTATAAGATCGAATTGCATGGAGATTATAATGTTTCTGCTACATTCAATGTTAGGGACCTTTCTTTTTTACTTAGAAGATGATTTCAAAGACACCGAGGAGAAGGATTTGAGGGAAAATCCAATTCAACAAGGGGGAGATGATGTGCTCCATCATGGAAATGAAGTTGCTGCCATCCAAGAAGAGCCATACATTGGGACCAGTTATTAGGGCAAGAGCTAAGCTTATTACTTTACTTACCTGCATGGAGGGAAATTGATTTGCTGAATTGAGTTCAATTTCAACCAATGAGGATGATGATTTGTGGTCAATGAACTTCAATAAATAAGGTGGCTAATAACTTTAATGATGCATTAATTATTGTTTTAGTAGTTAGGTTTTAATTAATTAGTCTTAGTTTTCTAAGTAGTCATTAATGTGCAAATCTTCCTGAGCAAGCTTGCTGGTTCTATAATGGAAGGCATGTTATTGTAATGGATTCAAAGCTTATGAATGAGGAGAATTTTGTTGAGTTGCATCCAAATTCTTATCTAAACAAATTCTTTGTTTAGTGGCAAATTATCTATCGATTCTTATCACTCTTCCTTCTTTCTATCTTAGAGTGTGGTGAATCAACCTAGTAATCTTGTTTGTGGTGATCTGATCTTATCAAACTTGATTAACTAGTTTTTAGTTTCTTTATTTTTGATTCTTGATACTGATTGAAACTCCATTTTCTCTTCCTAAACTTTCCATAAGCTATCCCTATCACATTCCCACTTCAAATTCGTACATAACCCTTCAGCTTCCTTAAAACACCTCTATAGATCCAATAACTTGCTCTTATTACGAATTTCCATCTACTCAACAATTATAACATATCCCAGCACCTCTTTCCATCCACAAAACACCAAAAGAAAATATACCCATTAGATCTTGATTCACCATTTGAAGACCCTTGAGGCATATCAATCACCTTGGCCAGTAACCAATAGAAGCCTTAGGATTTTGCATAGTAAGCTATAGGCATAATAGGAGGCCAGTATGGAAAGTACTCATATGGTGGAGTCATTCACCCAAGGATGAAGCAACATGGGCGGACTATGATGATATTCAGTAATGTTTCCCTAATTTCGACCTTGAGGACAAGGTAAGTCTTCAAGAAAGAGGATTGTTGAGGACTCTAGGAGGCAAAGGGACCGTGAGCAGCATAAGAGGATGAAAAAGATATGTCAAGCAGCAAGAGAGGTAGCTAAAAGCAAGAACATGTGCGCAAACAAGCTTGGACACAGCATGCATCCAGCCCAATAGTGAAGCCCGACCAAAATCTAACCTTGTCTGAATTGTACAAGGACCTCTAACCCTTGAAGGACTCTAACCATAGGAGGACATGCATGGAGGAAGTTTAGCTAAGTAAGGACATCCAAGGCAACAAGAATTCCATTAGGAGTAGGACACGCATGATGAGTTTCAGTAGCAATGGGATACTCACGGCTAAGGAGAATCCTAAGGGCAGAAGTATATGCATTGAGAGTCCTAGTCCTTGAAGGATAAGCCAAGAAGAAGTCAAGTAGCTGTAGGATATAAGATAGGATTGGAATTCTAATCTAGGTAGACAATAAAGAAAGACCTAGAATCTTAGTAGGATTAGGATACCTTTGGATAAGGTCAATCTTGATAAGGTTTTAGTTGTCTTAGTAAACCCTATTGACTTAGGAAAACTTGTCCTAAGTGGACAAGAACTTAAGTATAGTTAAATTAGGAAAAGGCTGTCCAATACTATAAATACAGCCCATTATTTGTTAGCATGAATATATGCTTCGAATTTGTAAGTTTTAATTCATTAACCAAGAATCAAGCTTCAACATTCTCATTTATATTTAAGTTCTCTTTTAAAAGCTGTCTTAAGGCAACTTGGGCTGAAGATACAGCGAAGAGTTGTCTTCTTTTCTTAAGAGCTTAGGTCAAATTCAAAAGTTGCCTTCTTCAACCAGTGTGAGTTGTGATAGGTTTAAGAGTTGTCTTACCTATCCAACATATCCCTTTATCATAAATTAATCCTAAAATACAGCTTAAAAGATGAGAATCAAAGAAAAGAACTCAAGAGTCAAATGGGACAGTAAGTTAGAAGAGGTTTAAAAGTCGTGCTAACCCTTAAGGTGTAGAAAAGTTAGGACAAGAAATTGGTACCCAAACAAATTGGTGCTTAAGAAGTGAACATTGACACCATTCAATTGAAAGGCAGCATGGTTACCATGTTATCTAGGCAGCATTCACCTACACCATAAGAACAGACTAGGGAAGACTTCTCAGTCACTAATCGCTGAAGAATCCTAACTTTGGAAAGGAACCAGCACGCAATCAATGACTAGGTAGGTGATATCAAACATCAATTATCTTTTATCATCCATTCTTTGCAAAGGCAACATGATACTCACGCGCCCTGGGGTCATTCAAAAATTCGGGCGGAGTATTAGGCCCTAGGTGCCCGAGCACTTAGGCCGAAATTGGGATCTGAGTCCTCGGGAACCCAGGCAGAAAAGGCCCTTGGTCCCCGAAAACCAAGGCCGAAAAAGACCTCTAGGCGCGTGATATTCATGGGCTCTGGGTCATTGGAAAATTCGGACGGAGAATTGCAACGTTGGTCCGTGGCCACCAGGGTTGAAATTGGGATTTGAGTCCTCGGGAACCCAAGTAGAAAAGGCCCTTGGTCCCCGGGAACGAAGGCCGAAAAATACCTCTGGGCGCATGATATTCACGTGCCTTGGGGTTGAATATCATGAGCCTTGGGGTCATTTTAAAATTCGGACGGTGTATTGGGCTCTAGGTTCAAAAGCACCTAGGCCGAAATTAGGACTTTGGTCCCCGGGTATCCATGCGGAAAAGTTACAGGGTCACCGAGAACCCAGGTCGAAAAAAGACCTTTGGGCGGGTGGCATTCACGCACTATGAGGTCTTGGAGAATTCGGCCTAGGTATTGGACCTTGGTTCCCTGTGCACCCAGGCCGAAATTGGGACATGGGTCTCCTAGTACCCAGGCCAAAAAGGCCCTGGGTCCCCAAGAACACAGGCTGAAAAAGACTTGCATGATATTCACGTGCTTTGGGGTCGTTGGTAAATTCGGCCTAGGTATTGGCCCCTTGGTCCCTAGCCACCCAGGCCGAAATTAGGACCTGAGTCCTCGGGTACCCAGGTAGAAAAGGACCTTGGTCCTCGAGAACCAAGGTCGAAAAGGCCTTGGGTCCCCAAGAACACAGGCTGAAAAAGGCCTCTGGGCACGTGATACTCACGCTCTTTGGGATCGTTGGAAAATTTGGCCTGAGTATTTGGCACTTGGTCCCTGGCCACCCAGGCAAAAATTAAGACCTGAGTCCTTGGGAACCCCGGCAAAAAAGGCCCTTGGTCCCCGAGAACCAAGGCCGAAAAAGACCTCTGGGTGCATGATATTCACGCACCTTGGGCGTCATTCAAAAATTCGGGCAGAGTATTGGGCCCTAGGTGCCCGAGCACTTAGGCCGAAATTGGGATTTGAGTCCTCGGGAACCCAGGCAGAAATGGCCCTTGGTCCCCAGGAACCAAGGCCGAAAAGGTCTTCTGGGCGCATGATATTCACGCGCCCTGGGGTCATTCAAAAATTCGGCCTGAGTATTGAGCCTTGGGTCCCCGAGCACTTAGCCCGAAATTCGGAACTAGGTCCCCTGGTACCCAGTCTGAAAAGGAACAGGGTCCCCAAGAACCCAGGCCGAAGAAGACCTCTGGGTGCGTTATATTCATGCGTTATGGGCTCGTTGGAAAATTCTGCCTAGGTATTGTGCCTTGGGTCCCAGGGCACCCAAGCCAAAATTAGGACCTAAGTCCTTAGGAACCTAGGCAGAAAAGGCCCTTGGTCCCCCAGAACATAGGCTGAAAGAGACCTCTAGGCGAATGATATTCACGCGCTTTGGGGACGTTGGAAAATTCGGCCTAAGTATTGGGCACTTGGTCCTTGGCCACCTAGGCTGAAATGAGGACCTGAGTCCTCGGGAACCTAGGCAGAAGAAGCCCTTGGTTGCGAAGAACCAATGCCAAAAAAGACCTCTGGGCACATGATAGAAACGCGCTTTGGGGTTGTTGGAAAATTCGGCCAGAGTATAGGGCCCTGAGTCCCCTGAGCACTTGGCCGAAATTAGGACATGGGTCCCCGGGTACCCAGGCTGAAAAGGAATAGGTTCGCAGAGAACCCAGGCCAAAAAAGACCTCTAGGCGCGTGATATTCACAAGCTCTGGGTCATTGGAAAATTCGGACGGAGAATTGGGACGTTGGTCCGTGGCCACCAGGGCCGAAATTGGGATTTGAGTCCTCGGGAACCCAAGTAGAAAAGGCCCTTGGTCCCTGGGAATGAAGGCCGAAAAAGACCTCTGGGCGCATGATATTCACGCGCTCTGGGGTCGAATATCATGCGCCCTGGGGTCATTTTAAAATTCGGGCGGTGTATTGGGCCCTAGGTCTGTGAGCACATAGGCCAAAATTAGGACTTGGGTCCCCGGGTATCCAGGCCGAAAAAGACCTCCGGGCGGGTGGCATTCACGCGCCATGAGGTCGTTGGAGAATTCGGCCTAGGTATTGGGCCTTGGTTCCCCGTGCACCCAGGCCGAAATTGGGACATGGACATGGGTTCTTTGGGCGCATATTAGTTTGAGGATTCCTTTCCTTTATGAATGAACAAAAATAAACACTCTAAAAGTATTTATTCCACTTTCCATGAAATCTTAAGGATACAAAAGTTTTGTAGGACTACAAATATCATCGTTGTTAAATGGTTAGAATCCATTGTTATGATTTAAAGTTAATCTAAGAATGAGATGTTATATTGTCTATTCCGTGAATCTCCTAGCTAACTCTGCCAATTGAAAATCTATTGCGGTATTGGATATAGCATCAATGATTATATTGTGGACAATAATGATATGTACATACCATATAGTGGTCACTCATATTAGGCAAAAATCAAAGTTTCATGACTTTTACAGAAAGGAAATTGTGCTTTTAATGAAATTATCTCACATCTTTGTTTACGAAACTCTAAGAAAGAGAGAGAGCTTTTGAGAAAAAGAGAAGAATAGTACAAGAAACAATGGGAAAAGCAATGCGTGCCCAACCCCTAAAAGCTAAGCTAAAAGATAAGCATTAAAAACAAAGCAAAAAATTAAGTGAATTTATAAATATGATAACCATAACGATTATTAAAAAGAGCTTCTTGAATTTGAGTAGGAGATATAAGATGAACTCGAATTTACAATAGAATCTGCAACTTGACTAACTACACTATAAATACGACAATTGAACCACTCATGATAGACACTCCATGAAGAGTTATAATAAGAGTAACAAGAGACGACAAGCAATAGACAACATTCTGTTAAATTAATTATCGGGGTCAATGATATAATAGATAGCTGGCTCAAACAATGGGCTACAGAACATGTTAATCACAGTCGGAAATTGCAAGCTTAAGATCCCATTCAGAGGATAGTTTTAATGTTGAGTAGTGAATTACTTCGCTTGCTGGAATCAAGGTCTATTATATATCTCTACTGGTAAATGAAAACATAGAATACTTCCATGTAAAACCAATAGACAAGGAAGCTCAAAACAACCTATTACCCGTAAATTATCCAGATAAAAGACAGTCTAAACTTAAGTACATTTATAATATGCTATAAAATCCAAACAAAAATTTTTTTAAAAAAATTAAAAACATAGGGAGAAAAAAAAAGACTCTAAAGAGTCATACATGCGGTAGATGTCAAGAGATTTGAGTTAGCCGGTGTTCCTCATACCAGCAGCAATGCCATTTATGGTGATAAGCAATGCGTCCCTGATTTTAAGGTTCTCAGGGACCCCGGGCACCCGAGCCAAAAAAGACCTCTAGGCGCATGATATTCACGCGCCCTGGGGTCATAGGGAAATTCGGTCTGAGTATTGGGCCTTGGGTCCCCGGGCACTTGGGCCGAACATAAGACTTGGGTCCCTAAGAACCCAGTCTGAAAAAAACCTCTAGGCCCGTGATATTCACGCGCTCATTGGAAAATTCGGCCTGGCTATTAGGCGCTGGGACCCCGGGCACCCAGGCCAAAATTGAGTTCTGGTCCCCGGAAACCCATGCATAAATGGCCATGGGTACCCAAGAACCCACACCAAAAAAGGCCTTTGGGTGCCTGATATTCACGTGCTCTGGTGTTGTTGGAAATTCAGCCTTAGTATTAGGCCTTGGGTCCCCCAGCACTTAGGCCGAAATTAGGACATGGGTCCCCGGGTACCGACGCTGAAAAGGCCTTGGGTCCCCAAGAACCTAGGCCGAAAAAGACCTCTGGGCGCGTGATATTCACGCGCCGTGGGGTCGTTGGAAAATTTGGCCTGGGTATTGGGCCCTAGGTCCCCGTGCACTTAGGCCGAAATTAAGACCTAGTTGCCCGAGAACACCGGCCGAAAAAGACCTCTGTATGCGTGATATTCACACACCCTTGGGTCGTTGGAAAATTTAGCCTCGGCATTGGGCAGTGGGTCCTCGAGCACCCGGGCCGAAATTGGGACCTGGGTACCCCGGACCCAGGCAGAAAAGGTCCTGGCTCTCGAGAACCCAGGCCAGAAAACACCCTGAGGTCGTTGGAAAATTCAGCCCTGGTATTGCCCCTCGTCCCCGAGAACCCAGGCTGAAAAAGACCTCTGGGCATGTGTTATTCATGCACCCACGGTTCCTTGGAAAATTTGGCCTGGGTGGTGGGTCCACGGGCACCCAGGCTGAAATTGGGATCCGGGTCCCCGGGAACCCAGCAGAAAAGGCCCTGGGTCCCCGAGTACCCAGGCCGAAATTAGGGCCTGTGTCCTCGGTCACCCACGCCGAAATTGGGACCTGGGTCCCTAGTAACCCAGATAGAAAAGGCCCTTGGTCCCTAAGAACCAAGGCCGGAAAAGACCTTTGGTAGCATGATATTCACGTGCCCTGGTGTCATTGGAAAATTCGACCTAAGTACATGGCCCTGGGTCCCTGAGCACTTGGGCTGAAATTAGGACTTGGGTATCTGCGTTCCTAGCCTGAAAAGGAATAGGGTCCTCGAGAACCCAGGTGGAAAAAGACCAATGGGCGCGCGATATTCACGCGCCATGGGGTCGTTGGAAAATTCGGCCTAGGTATTAGGCGCTGGGTCCCAGGCAGCCAGGGTGAAATTGGGACCTGGCTCCCCGAGTACCTAGGCTGAAATTAGGACTTATGTCCTCGGTCACCCATGCCGAAATTGGCATTGGTCCTCTGGGCGGGTGATATTCACATGCCATGGGGTCATTGGAAAATTCGTCCAAGGTATTGGGCACTAGGTCCCCGGGCACCCAGGCCAGAATTGGGACATAGGTCCCAGAGTACCCAGGCCGTAAATGCCCTGGGTCCCAAGGAACATAGGCTGAAAAAGACCTCTGGGCGCATGATATTCACGCACTCTGGGGTCGTTGGAAAATTCGGCCAGGGTTTTGGGCACATGGCCCCTGGCCACCCAGGCTGAAACTGAGGGCTGAGTCCTCGGGAACCTGGGCAGAAAAGGTCCTGGGTCCCTGTGAACGAAGGCCGAAAAAGACCTCTGGGCGCATTATATTCACGTGCCCTGGGGTCATTCGAAAATTCGGGCGGAGTATTGGGACCTAGGTCCTCTAGCACTTAAGCCGAAATTAGGACCTGGGTCCCCGGGTGCCCAGGCTAAAAAGGAACAGGGTCCCCGAGAACCCTGGCCGAAAAAGACCTCTGAGCGGGTGATATTCACATGCCATGGGGTCATTGGAAAATTTGTCCAAGGTATTGGGCACTAGGTCCCCGAGCACTTGGCCGAAATTAGGACCTAGGTCTCCGGGTACCCAGGCTGAAAAGGAACTGGGTCCCCTAGAACCCTGGCCGAAAAAGATCTCCGAGCGCGTGATATTCACGCGCCATGGGGTCGTTGGAAAATTTGGCCTAGGTATTGGGCCTTGGGTCGCCGGCCACACAGACTGAAATTGGGACATGGGTCCCTGAGTACCCAGGCCGAAAAGGCCCTGGGTCCCCAAAAACACAGGCTGAAAAAGACCTCCGGGCGAGTGATATTCACGTGTCCTGCGGTCATTCGAAAATTCAAGCGGAGTATTTGGCCCTAGGTCTCCTAGAACTTAGGCCGAAATTAGGACCTGGGTCCCCAGGTACCCAAGCTGAAAAGCAATTGGGTCCCCGAGAACCCAGGCCGAGAAGATCCTCTGGGCGGGTGATATTCACATGCCATGGGGTCGTTGGAAAATTCGGCCAAGGTATTGGGCACTAGGTCCCCGGGCACCCAGGTCAGAATTGGGACATGGGTCCCCGAGTACCCAGGCCGAAAATGCCCTAGGTCCCCAAGAAGACAGGCTGAAAAATACCTTTGGGCGCATGATATTCACGTGCTCAGTGGCTGTTGGAAAATTCGGCCAGGGTATTGGGCACTTGGCCCTTGGGCACCCAGGCCGAAACTGGGGCTTGAGTCCTCAGGAACCCAAACAGAAAAGGTCCCGGGTCCCCGAGAACCAAAGCTGAGAAAGACCACTGGGTGCAAGGTATTCACGTGCCCCAGTGTCATTGAAAAATTCGCCCTGATTATATGGCCCTTGGCCCCGAGCACTTGGCAGTAATTAGGACATGGGAACACGGGTACCCAGGCTGAAAAGGAACAGGGTCCCTGAGAACCGGGCTGAAAAAGTCCTCTAGGCGCGTGATATTCACGCGCCATGGGGCCGTTGGAAAATTCGGCCTAGGTATTGGGACCTGGTTCCCCGCCCACCCAGACCGAAATTCGGACATGAGACCACGAGTGCCCAGGCTGAAAAGGCGCTGGGTCCCTAAGAACACAGGCAGAAAAAGACCTCTGGCCGCGTGCTATTCACGCGCTCTGGGGTTGTTGGAAAATTCGGCCAGGGTATTAGGCACTTGGCCCTTGGCCACCCAGGCCGAAATTGGAACCTGAGTCCCCGGGAACCCAGGCAGAAAAGGTCCTGGGTCCCCGAGAGCCAAGGACAACAAAGACCCCTCGGCGCAAGGTATTCACGTGCGTTGGTGTCATTGAAAAATTCGGCCTGATTATTGGACCCTTGGTCCCGAGCACTTGAACAAAATTAGGACATGGGTCCGCGGGTACCCAAGCTGAAAAGGAACAGGGTCCCCGAGAACCAAGCCAAGAAGGCCTCTGGGCGCGTGACATTCACGCGCGATGGGGTTGTTCAAAAATTCGGCCAAGTGTTGGGCCCCGGTTCCACGCCCACCCGGATGGAAATTGGGACATGTGTCCCAGAGTACCCAGGACGAAAGGGCCTTGGGTCCCCAAGAATACGGGCGGAAAAAGACCTCTGGGCCCGTGATATTTAGGCGCTCAGTGGCTGTTGGAAAATTCGGCCAGGGTATTGGGCACTTGGCCCTTGGGCACCCAGGCCGAAACTGGGGCTTGAGTCCTCAGGAACCCAAACAGAAAAGGTCCCGGGTCCCCGAGAACCAAGGCTGAGAAAGACCCACTGGGTGCAAGGTATTCACGTGCCCAAGTGTCATTGAAAAATTCGCCGTGATTATTGGGCCCTTGGCCCCGAGCACTTGGCCGTAATTAGGACATGGGAACACGGGTACCCAGGCTGAAAAGGAACAGGGTCCCTGAGAACCGGGCTGAAAAAGTCCTCTAGGCGCGTGATATTCACGCGCCATGGGGCCGTTGGAAAATTCGGCCTAGGTATTGGGCCCTGGTTCCCCGCCTACCCAGACCGAAATTGGGACATGGGTCCCCGAGTACCCAGGCTGAAAAGGCGCTGGGTCCATAAGAACACAAGCAGAAAAAGACCTCTGGCCGCGTGCTATTCACGCGCTCTAGGGTTGTTGGAAAATTCGGCCAGGGTATTAGGCACTTGGCCCTTGGCCACCCAGGCCGAAATTGGAACCTGAGTCCCCGGGAACCAAGGCAGAAAAGGTCCTGTGTCCCCGAGAGCCAAGGCCAACAAAGACCCCTCGGCGCAAGGTATTCACGTGCGTTGGTGTCATTGATAAAATTCGGCCTGATTATTGGGCCCTTGGTCCCGAGCACTTGAACAAAATTAGGACATGGGTCCGCGGGTACCCAAGCTGAAAAGGAACAGGGTCCCCGAGAACCAGGCCAAAAAGGCTTCTGGGCGCGTCACATTCACGCGCGATGGGGTCGTTCAAAAATTCGGCCAAGTATTGGGCCCCGGTTCCACGCCCACCCGGATGGAAATTGGGACATGGGTCCCAGAGTACCCAGGACGAAAGGGCCTTGGGTCCCCAAGAATACAGGCAAAAAAAGACCTCTGGGCCTGTGATATTTAGGCGCTCAGTGGCTGTTGGAAAATTCGGCCAGGGTATTGGGCACTTGGCCCTTGGGCACCCAGGCCGAAACTGGGGCTTGAGTCCTCATGAACCCAAACAGAAAAGGTCTCGGGTCCCCGAGAACCAAGGCTGAGAAAGACCACTAGGTGCAAGGTATTCACGTGCCCCAGTGTCATTGAAAAATTCGCCCTGATTATTGGGCCCTTGGCCCCGAGCACTTGGCCGTAATTAGGACATGGGAATATGGGTACCCAGGCAAAAAAGGAACAGGGTCCTTGAGAACCGGGCTGAAAAAGTCCTCTAGGCGCCTGATATTCACGTGCCATGGGGTCGTTGGAAAATTCGGCCTAGGTATTGGGCCCTGGTTCCCCGCCCACCCAGACCGAAATTGGGACATGGGTCCCCGAGTACCCAGGCCGAAACTGGGACTTGAGTCCTCGAGAACCCAAGGCCACCGAGGCCGAAACTGGGATCTTAGTCCTCGGGAACGCTGGCAGAAGAGGACCTAGGTCCCCGATAACCAAGGCCGAAAAAGACCTCTGGGCGCATGATATTCACGTGCTCTGGTGGCATTGAAAAATTCGGCCTGAGTATTGGGCCCTTAGTCCCCGGGCACTTGGCCGAGATTAAGACATGGGTCCCCGGGTATCCAGGCTGAAAAGGAACAGGGTTACCGACAACCAGCCTGAAAAACTACTCTGGGTGCGTGATATTCACACGCCATGGGGTCATTGGAAAATTCGGCCTAGGTATTGGGCCCTGGGTCCACACCCACCCAGACCGAAATTGGGACATGGGTCCCCGAGTACCCAGGCCGAAAATGCCTTGGGTCCCTAAGAACATAGCCTAAAACAGACCTCTGGGTGAGTGATATTCACGTGCCCTAGGTCCCTTAGCACTTAGGCCGAAATTAGGACCTAGGTCCCCGGGTACCCATGCAGAAAAGGAACAGCGTCCCCGAGAACCCCGGCCGAAAAATACCTCTGGGTGCGTGATATTTACGTGCCATGGGGTCGTTGGAAAATTCGGCCTAGGTATTGGGTACTTGGTCCCTGGCCACCCAGACCGCAATTGGGACGTGGGTCCTCGAGTACCCTAGCCGAAAAGGCCCTTGGTCTGCAAGAACAAAGGCTGAAAAAGACCTCTGGGCGTGTGATATTGACGCGCTCCGGGGTCGTTGGAAAATTGGGCTTGAGTATTGGGCAGTTGGTCCCTGCCCACCCCGGCCGAAATTAGGACCTGAGTCCTCGGGAACCCAGGCAGAAAAGGTCCTGAGTCCAGGAGAACCAAGGCCGAAAAAGACCTATGGGCGCATGATATTCACGTGCCCTAGTGTCATTGAAAAATTCGGCCGGAGTATTGGGTCCGTGGTTTCTGAGCACTTGGCCGAATTTAGGACATGGGTCCGCGGGTACCTAGACTGAAAAAGCCACGCGCCATGGGGTCACTGGAAAAGTCGGCCTAGGTATTGGGCCCTGGGTCCCCGGCCACCAAGACCAAATTGGGACATGGGTCCCCGAGTACCCAGGCCGAAAAGGCCCTGGGTACCCAAGAACACAGGCTGAGAAAGACCTCTGGGCGAGTGATATTCACGTGCCCTGAGGTCGTTCGAAAATTTGGGCGGAGTGTTGATCCCTAGGTCCCCTAGCACTTAGGCCAAAATTAAGACCTGGGTCACCGGGTACCCAAGTTGAAAAGGAACAGGGTCCCCGGGAACCCCGGCCGAAATTAAGACCTCCGGGCGCGTGATATTCACGCGCCATGGGGTCGTTCAAAAATTCAGCCTAGGTTTTTGGCCCTTGGTCCACGGCCACACAGACCGAAATTAGGACATTGGTCCCCGAGTACCCGGGCTGAAAAAGACCTCTGGGCACGTGATATTCACACGCCCTGGGTTCGTTGGGAAATTTGCCTTGGGTATTGGGCCCCGGGACCCCAACCACCCAAGGCGAAAATGGGACCTGAGTCCCTGGGAACCCAGCCAAAAAAGGCCCTGGGTCCCCGAGAACCCAGGCCAAAAAAGGCTCTGGGTGAATGTTATTCACGCGCCATGTGGTAGTGGAAAAATTCGGCCTGGGTATTTGGCCCTGGGTCCTGGCTACTTAGGCCAAAATTAGGACCTAGGGCCTGGGAACTTAGGGGACCCATGTCCCAATTTTGGTCTGGGTGGTCGGGGACCCAGGGCCTAATACCTCGGCTGAATTTTCCAACGACCCCATGGCGCGTGAATATCACGCGGCCAGAGGACTTTTTCAGCCTGGTTCTCGGGGACCCTATTCCATTTCAGCCAGTTTACTTGGGGACCCATGTCCTAATTTCGACCAAGTGCTCGGGGACCAAGGGCCCAATACTCAGGCCGAATTTTTCAATGATACGAGGGCACGTGAATATCATGCGCCCAGAGGTCTTTTTCGGCCTTGGTTCTCGGGCACCCAGGACCCTTTCTGCCTGGGTTCCCGTGGACGCAGGTCCCAGTTTCGGCCTGAATGGGCAGGGGCCAAGTGCCCAATACCCTGGCCGAATTTTCCAACGACCCCGGAGCGCGTGAATATCATGCGCCCAGAGGACTTTTTCAGCCTGTGTCCTTGGGAACCCAGGGCCTTTTCGGCCTAGGTACTCGGGGACCCATGTCCCAATTCCGACCTAGGTGCCCGGGGACCTAGTGCCCAATACCTTAGCCGAATTTTCCAACGACCCCATGGCGTGTGAATATCACCCGCCCAGAGGTCTTTTTCGGCCAGGGTTCTCGGGGGCCTTGGTCCTTTTCAGCGTGGGTACCCGGGGACCGAGGTCCTAATTTTGACCTAAGTGCTAGGAGACCCAGGACCTTTCCTACCTGGGTTCCTGAGGACGTAATACCCAGGCCAAATTTTCCAACGAACCGTGGGTGCATGAATATCACACCCCCAGAGGCCTTTTTCAGCCTGGGTTCTCGGGGACCCAGGGCCAATGCCCAAGCTGAATTTTCCAACGACCCCAGGGTGTTTTTTGGCCCGGGTTCTCGAGACCCAACACCTTTTCTGCCAGGGTTCCTGGGGACCCAGGTCCCAATTTCGGTCCGGGTGCCCGAGGACCCACTGCCTAATACCTAGGCTGAATTTCCCAATGACCCAAGGCGCGTGAATATCATGCGCCCAGAGGCCTTTTTCAGCCTGGGTTCTCGGGGACCCAGGGCCTTTTTTGCCAATGTTCTTGGGGACCCAGGTCCCAATTTCGGCTTGGGTGCCCGGGGTCCTGGGGCCCAATACCTGGGCCGAATTTTCCAACGAGCCCATGACGCATGAATATCACGTGCCCAGAGTTCGTTTTTGGCCTGGGTTCTCGGGGACCCTATTCCTTTTCAGCCTGGGTACCTAGGGACCCAGGTCCGAATTTCTACCTAAGTGCTCGGGGACTCGGGACTCAATACTCAGGCCGACTCTTCAAATGACCCCAGGGAGCATGAATATCATGCGCCCAGAGGCCCTTTTCAGCCTTGGTTCTCGAGGACCAAGGGCCTTTTCTGCCTGGGTTCCCGAGGCTTAGGTCCAAATTTCGGCCTAGGTGGCCGGGGACTTGGTCCTTGGCCACCCAGGCCGAAATTAGGACCTAAGTCCTCGGGAACCCAGGCAGAAAAGGCCCTTGGTCCCCGAGAACCAAGGCCGAAAAAGACCTATGGGTGCGTGATATTCACGTGCCCTGGGGTCATTCAAAAATTCAGGCGAAGTATTGGGTGCTAGGTGCCCAAGCACTTAGGCCAAAATTAGGACCTGGGTCCCGGGGTACCCAAGCTGAAAAAGTCCTCTGGGCGTGTGATATTCACGCGCCATGGGGTCGTTCGAAAATTCGGCCTAGGTGTTGGGCCCTGGGTCCCTGGCCACCCAGACCGAAATTGGGACATGGATCACCGAGTACTCAGGCCAAAAAAGCCCTGGGTCCCCAAGAACACAGGCTGAAAAAGACCTCTGGGCGCGTGATATTCACGCGCTCTGGGGTCATTGGAAAATTCGGCCAGGGAAACAGGCACTTGGCCCTTGGCCACCTAGGCCGAAATTGGGACATGAGTCCTCTGGAACCCAAGCAGAAAAGGTCCTGGGTCCCCGAGAACCGAGGCCGACAAAAGACCTCTAGGAGCATGATATTCACGTGCCCTGTTGTCATTGAAAAATTCAGCCTTAGTAATGGGCCCTTGGCCCCCGAGCACTTGGCCGAAATTAGAACATGGGTCCCCGTGTATGCAGGCTGCAATGGAACAGGATCCCCTAGAACCAGGCTGAACAAGTCCTGGGCACGTGATATTCACGCACCATGGGGTCGCTTGAAAATTCGGCCTAGGTCTTGGGCCCTGGGTCCTTGGCCACCCAGACCGAAATTGGGACATGGGTCCCCAAGTACCCAGGCCGAAAAGGCCCTGGGTACCCAAGAACACGGGCTGAAAAAGTCCTCTGGGCGAGTGATATTCACGTGCCCTGGGGTCGTTCGAAAATTCGGGCGGAGTATTGGGCCGAAATTAACTCCTGGGTCCCCGGGTACCCAGGCTGAAAAGGAACAATCCCCGAGAACCCTGGCCAAAAAAGACATCTGCGTGCAAGTATTCACGCGCCATGGGGTCGTTGGAAAATTCGACCTATGTATTGGGACCTGGGTCCACGACCACACAGACCGAAATTAGGACATTGGTCCCCCAGTACCCAGGTCGAAAAGGCCCTGGGTCCCCAAGAACACTGGCTAAAAAAGACTTCTGGGCGTGTGATATTCACGCGCTCTGGGGTCGTTGGAAAATTCGGCTAGGATATTGGGCACTTGGCCCCTGGGTCCTCGAGAACCAAGCCCGAAAAAGACCTGTGGGCGCATGATATTCGCGTGCCCTAGTGTCATTGAAAAATTCGACCTGAGTATTGGGCTCTTGGTCCCAAATCACTTGGCCGAAATTCGGACATGGGTCCCTGAAAAACAGGCTGAAAAAGTCACGCGCCATGGTGTCGTTGGAAAATTCGGCCTAGGTGTTGGGCCCTGGGTCCCCGACCACCAAGACCGAAATTGGGACATGGGTCCCCGAGCACCAAGGACGAAAAGGCCCTTGGTCTCCAACAACACAGGCTGAAAAAGACCTCTGGGCGAGTGATAATCACGTGCCCTGGGGTCATTCAAAATTTCGGTCGGAGTATTGGGCCCTAGGTCCCCAAGCACTTAGGCCAAAATTATGACATGGTTCCCCGGGTACCCAGGCTGAAAAGTAACAGGGTCCCTGAGAACCCCCGCCGAAAAAGACCACTGGGCGCGTGAAGCCATGGGGTCATTGGAAAATTTGGCCTAGGTATTGGGCCCAGGGTCCTCGGCCACACAGACCGAAATTGGGATATGGGTCCTCGAATACACAGGCCGAAAAGGCCCTGGGACCCCAAGAACACGGGCTGAAAAGGACCTCTGGGCGCGTGATATTCACGTGCTCTGGGGTCGTTGGAAAATTTGCCCAGGGTATTAAGCACTTGGCCCTTGCCCACCCAGGCCGAAAATGGGACCTGAGTCCTCAGGAACCCAGGCAGAAAAGATCCTGGGTCCCCGAGAACCAAGGCCGACAAAGACCTCTAGGAGCATAATATTGACGTGCCTTGTGTCATTGAAAAATTCGGCCTGAGTATTGGGCCCTTCACCCCCGAGCACTTGGCCGAAATAAGGACATGGGTCCCCGCGTATGCAGGCTGAAAAGGAAAAGGATCCCCTAGAACAAGGCTGAAAAAGTCCTCTGGGCGTCTGATATTCACGCGCCATGGGGTCGTTTGAAAATTCAGCCTAGGTATTGGGCCCTGGGTCCCCGACCACCCTGACCGAAATTGGGACATGGGTCCCCGAGTACCCAGGCCGAAATGGGGACCTGCATCCCTATGAACCGATGAAAAAAAGGCCCTAGGTCCCCAAGAACGCAGGCCGAAAAAGACCTCTGGGCACGTGGTATTCACGACCCGTGGGGTATTGGGCCCTATGTCCCCAGGCAACCAAGCCGAAATGGGCATCTGGATCGCCGGGAGCCCAGCCAAAAAGGCCCTGGGTCCCTAAGAACCCAGGCCAAAAAAGACCTCTGGGCCGCATGTTATTCACGCGCCATGGGTCGTGGGAAAATTCGGCCTGGCTATTGGGTCCTACGACCCCGGGCACCTAAGCCGAAAATGGGACCTAGGTCCCCAAGAACCGGGGCAAAAAAAGACCTCTGGGCGCATGATATTCACACATCCTGGGTTCGTTTGAAAATTCAGCCTAGGTATTGGGCCCTAGGAACCCGGGCACCTAGGCCGAAATCGAGACCTGGATCCCCGGGAACCCATGCAAAAAAGGCATTGGGTCCCCAAGAACCCAGGCTGAAAAGGACATCTGGGTGCGTGATATTCGCATGCCCTAAGTTCGTTGGAAAATTCGGACTGGATAGTGGGCCCTGGGACCCCAGGCACGCAGGCCGAAATTTGAACCTGTGTCCCCGAGAACCCGGGACAAAAAAGACCTCTCGGTGCATGATATTCACGCACCCTGGGGTCATTGAAAACTACGGGCCTG
>BNST01002190.1:0-23872 GCA_019650275.1 Xylocarpus granatum
TAGGGTTCTCATCACAAGTGTTTCCTCACTTTGACTTTCATTAACTATGTTTTGTTCTTCATTTGATTCCAATGGTTCATGAATATCACCATTGTTGAAAATGAAGAGATTGATGGTGAAGATAAAAGGCCCAAATAACTCTTTGATTGGCCTATGGACACCCATATCAAGCCCGAAGCCCATATCAAGCTAACCACTAGAGGACGAAATAACGGCTAGTAAGCTTACCCTAGAGGACGAAATAACGGCTAGTAAGCTTACCACTAGAGGACGAAATAACGGCTAGTTCTTGAAATTGAAAGCTATGTTGTTATGTGTTGTACCTAGCTGTTAGAAAAGTAAAATCAACTTGTACCTAGCCGTTAGGATGTTGTATATATATACCCAAGATGTGTAAAGTGAAAAACAAGCTTCTTTATTCTTTCATCAATACTTTCTTTCGCACTTCTTTGTTTCTTCAATATTTTTCACATGGTATCAGAGCAGGTTTCATCTCTAATCTAGCTTTTACCTTTTGTTGCTTTGTTGGTTCTTGGTGTATCAAGACATTCCCCTTCATAGCCAAATTAAATAATGGAAAGGGAGGGCTCGTCGTACAACACCAAGAGCAGAAGTTCCTTCAAGGGAGTTGATAATGATGGTAACACCACCTTGAAACTTACCACATTTCCCTTGAATGGAAAAAATTACTCAATTTGGATCAATCCCGCTGAAAGAGCATTATGTGGAAAACGAGCATTGGGTTTCGTGAATGGAAGAATCACAAAGCCCACAGACACATCAAGTGAAGAATATGAAGATTGGTGTTATAATGACAACTTGGTGTACACATGGATTTTAAATTCCATGGAACCATCCTTGGTAGGTGCATTCTCAAAGGCTGAAACTTCTAAAGCACTTTGGGAGTCTATCAAGAGACAATTTGGTCATCAAGGAAACTTGATGAGAATATACGAGTTGAAGCAGTTCATCAACAATATCAGCCTTAGTGGAGGTGATCCGATAGAATATAACACCAAAATTAAGGAGGCATGGGATGAACTTCAATCATTAAGGCCGAATACTACCAACATTGAAGAGGTGGAAAAAAAGGGCCAATGAAGATCTTGTGATATCGTATTTGATGGGTTTGGGTTCGGACTACGAAGATCTTCGGAATCACATTCTTAGAATTGAACCTTTGCCTTATTATGACGATGTTGCAAACAAGGTTAATAAAGAGTACTTGCAAAGAAAGATTTTGAATGGGAATTCAAGCAAGGCTGAGAGAGGTAGTTTGGTGGACAGCAAGGAAGAAGGCAGGATGGTCCAAGGAGCAAAAGTTAAGGCTAAGTGTGATAAATGTGGACGGATGCACAACCTTAAAGACAAATGCTGGAAGTGTGGGCACTGCAAGATGCTTGGTCATACTAAAGAAAAATGTTGGGTTCTTAATCCACATTTGAGGCCAGTTAACTTCAAGGAAAAGGCGCCACCACAAGGTGCTCAAAATGCAATCGAAAAAGGGTAACTCAAAACTCCTTGAGGATTTGGCCAAACTACTTCAGAACCATCTTCCAAGCTCCTCTCAAGGTATGATTTCCAACTCACATTTTAAGTTTGACCCTTGGGTTATTGATTCAGGTGCTACTAATCATATGTTTAGAAATAAAAACATGGCATCTAGAATAGAAACCCTAGGAAACATTAGAAATGTGACAATAGCCAATGGTAGTGAAATACCCATTAAGGGATTAGGAGATATTAAAGTTTTATCCAAGAGAACAAGTGGCCTTTATATGCCAAATTTTTCATCAAATTTGCTGTCCGTTAGTAGAATAACAAAAGACTTAAATTGTCGTGTTACCTTTGAACCCAATAAGGTGATATTTCAGGACATGTCAACCGGGAAGAAGATTGGTGAGGGAACCTTACATGACGGCCTATATTTTTTGGATAGTACCAATCAAGCCCTTAGAGTTGAGGAAGACAGTGGACTTCAGAAACTTTGGCATGCAAGACTAGGCCATCCTCCTAGTAACATTCTGTGTAAAATGATTCCGAAAATGAAGCTTTAGTGATTTTAAACAATGTAGGGCTTGTAATCTTGGAAAACAGACTAAACTTCCTTTTGTACATTCGGAAACTTGTTATAATGAAATATTTGATCTTGTTCACTCTGATCTATGGACTTCTCCTTTAGAATCTCACAATGGCTTTAGATATTTTGTCACATTCATTGATCACAAGTCGAGATACACTTGGATATACTTGATTAAAAACAAATCAGAGACCTTATCATGTTTTAAAGAGTATGTTTCCTTAATTGAAAATCAACTTGGTAAAAGGATTAAGATTCTTAGGAGCGACAATGGGGGAGAATATACTAGTCACGCCTTTGAGAATTACTTGAGCACTTTAGGGATAGTTCATCAAACGACTTGCCCCTACACACCTGAACAAAATGGTGTGGCCGAGCGAAAAAATCGGCACATTTTAGATGTAGGAAGGTCACTAATGTTTCATCACAATGTCCCTAAAAGATATTGGAATGAAGCCATTCTCACTGCCATACATTTGATAAATCGTATGCCTTTGAAGTTGTTGAATGGAAAATCTCCTTTTGAATTGTTGCATAATAGGCAACCAAACTTATCTTATCTAAAGGTATTTGGCTGTACTTGTTATGATCACATCCCTAATCATGCTAGAGATAAATTGAGTCATAGGAGTGTAAAGTGCATATTTTTAGGGTATTGCATTGATAAAAAGGGTTATAAATGTTTAGATCCTTCTACGAATGAGAAATTCTTGTCAAGAAATGTTACTTTTCTGGAAAGTGATCCTTACTTTGATAAAGTGAGAAATGAAGGAGAAATGAAAGGGGATCCTCTTCCCGCTATCTATTGTAGGTAATCGGTTGAGTTTGTTAAGGAATAACGATCAAATCAATAATGGAGTTAGTTTGAATGAAAGCGAAAAAGAGGATTTTATCTATGAAGATTCAACACAACAGAATGGTGATATTCATGAACCATTGGAATCAAATGAAGAACAAAACGTAGTTAGCGAAAGTCAAAGTGAGGAAACACCTTGTGAGCAGTGTTTGATAAACTATCCCTAAAGTGCTCAAGTAATTCTGAAAGGCATGACTATATATTCTCCCCCATTGTTGCTCCTAAGAATCTTAATCCTTTTGCCAAGTTGATTTTCAATTAAGGAAACATACTCTTTAAAACATGATAAAGTCTCTGATTTGTTTTTAATCAAGTATATCCAAGTGTATCTCGACTTGTGATCAATGAATGTGACAAAATATCTAAAGCCATTGTGAGATTCTAAAGGAGAAGTCCATAGATCAGAGTGAACAAGATCAAATATTTCATTATAACAAGTTTCCGAATGTACAAAAGGAAGTTTAGTCTGTTTTCCAAGATTACAAGCCCTACATTGTTTAAAATCACTAAACTTCATTTTCGGAATCATTTTACACAGAATGTTACAAGGAGGATGGCCTAGTCTTGCATGCCAAAGTTTCTGAAGTCCACGGTCTTCCTCAACTCTAAGGGCTTGATTGGTACTATCCAAAAAATATAGGCCGTCATGTAAGGTTCCCTCACCAATCTTCTTCCCGGTTGACATGTCCTGAAATATCACCTTATTGGGTTCAAAGGTGACACGACAATTTAAGTCTTTTGTTATTCTACTAATGGACAGCAAATTTGATGAAAATTTGGCATATAAAGGCCACTTGTTCTCTTGGATAAAACTTTAATATCTCCTAATCCCTTAATGGGTATTTCACTACCATTGGCTATTGTCACATTTCTAATGTTTCCTAGGGTTTCTATTCTAGATGCCATGTTTTTATTTCTAAACATATGATTAGTAGCACCTGAATCAATAACCCAAGGGTCAAACTTAAAATGTGAGTTGGAAATCATACCTTGAGAGGAGCTTGGAAGATGGTTCCGAAGTAGTTTGGCCAAATCCTCAAGGAGTTTTGAGTTCCCTTTTTCGATTGCATTTTGAGCACCTTGTGGTGGTGCCTTTTCCTTGAAGTTAACTGGCCTCAAATGTGGATTAAGAACCCAACATTTTTCTTTAGTATGACCTAGCATCTTGCAGTGCCCACACTTCCAGCATTTGTCTTTAAGGTTGTGCATCCGTCCACATTTATCACACTTAGCCTTAACTTTTGCTCCTTGGACCATCCTGCCTGTTGATAAATAGAATTTGAATGTGTTTAGCTCACACCTTCAAAGATTCAACATAAACAAATAAAAAAATGCAAGTAGAGAGAAAATAGATGAAGAGAGAAAATTGAAGAGCTTTTGTATTCTATCTCCAAATATTTACACAGCTTGGGTTTTTATATACAACATCCTAACGGCTAGGTACAAGCTTACTTTACTTTTCTAACAGCTAGGTACAACACATAATAGCATATCTTTCAATTTAAAAAACTAGCCGTTATTTCGTCCTTTAGTAGTTAGCTTGAATTGGGCTTTGGGCTTGATATGGGTATCCATAGATCAATCCAAGAGTTATTTGGGCTTTTCATCTTCACCCTCAATCTCTTCATCTTTAACACTCCCCCTCAAGTTGGACTTGTACAAATTGAAGAAGTTCAACTTGGAACTCACCTTAAGAAGTTGTTGATGAGTACATGGTTTGGTGAATATATCCGCAAGTTGATCTTCACTCTTCACATAAGGCATGTTGATCACTTTGCTCAAGTACTTTTCTCTTGTGAAGTGACAATCAACTTCGATGTGCTTGGTCCTCTCATGGAACACTGGATTAGATGCAATGTGTGTTGCTGCCTTGTTATCACAGTACATGTCTATAGGTGTTTCAACTGAAAATCCTAAGTCTTCCACTAATGATTTTATCCAAACCAATTCACTCGTAGTAGATGCCATAGCTCTATATTCAGCTTCTGCACTCGATCTTGCAACTACACTTTGCTTCTTGCTTTTCCAAGTCACCAAATTACCTCCCACGAATGTGCAATAACCAGTGGTTGATCTTCTGTCCTCGAAGTTACCAGCCCAATCCGCATCTGTGTAAGCACATATCTTGTGGTGGCCATTTCTTCTCATCAAGATTCCTTGCCCCGGTGCTTGTTTTATGTACCTTAAAATTCTATTCACCATTTCTATGTGTATTTTCTTTGGGCATGACATGTGTTGACTTACCTGTTGCACAGAAAAAACAATATCAGGTCGTGTAATAGTTAAATATATAAGCTTACCTACAAGTCTTTGATAAAGCTTGATGTCCTTGTATGGCTCCTCCTTGTCATGTTCGTTTTCATGCTTGTTATCCTCTTTCTTCCTTCTTAGTGCCTCCATAGGTGTCACAGCTGGCTTTGCTCCAAGTTTTCCTGTCTCACTTAACAAATCAAGAACATATTTTCTTTGGGATAGAAATAGCCCTTCATTGGAATAAGCGATTTCTATACCTAGAAAATATCGTAAGTTTCCCAAATCTTTAACATCAAATGCAGACTTCAAATATGTTTTAATACTCTTAATGCCATTAATGTCACAACCGGTGATGATAATATCATCCACATAAATAAGAACAATGGTAGATCCCTCACTTGAGTGCTTAATAAATAAGGAATGATCAGCATCACTCACTTTAAAATTTTCAGAACACAATGCATTATGCAACTTATTATACCATGCTCTTGGTGATTGTTTTAATCCATATATGGCTTTCTTCAATTTGCAAACATGTGTATTTGGAACCATAACATCATATCCTTGAGGTAAACTCATGTAAACCTCTTCCTCTAACTCTCCTTGCAAGAAAGCATTCTTCACATCCATTTGATGTAAATCCCAATTATAATTAGCCGCTAAGGAGAGAAGCACCCTAATGGTGTTCATTTTTGCAACTGGTGCAAAAGTTTCTGTATAGTCTAAGCCATAGGTTTGAGTGAAGCCTTTGGCCACTAACCTAGCCTTATGTTTGTCCAAGGTTCCATCACTATTTAACTTAGTCTTATACACCCATTTGCATCCTACAACCTTCTTTCCCAAAGGTAAAGGTACTAATTCCCATGTATTATTTTTAACTAAAGCATCCAATTCCTCTTGCATGGCTTGTCTCCAAACTGATAATTCCCTAGCTTCCTTAAAGTTATTAGGATCCTTAATGGTGTCTACTTTAGTTAAAAAGGCTCTAAAACTCTCTTTTACATTTCCTAAGGTGTAGTAGTGGTTAAGAGGGTGTGCGATTACTTTGTTACCATGGAAAAACACTCTTTTCTTCATCCAATCCGATGGAGATTGTCGAATTCTTTGAGATCTCCTAAGTGGGGGATTTTGGCCTTGCATAGGTGCAACATGCTCCCCCTCACTTCGTATACTAATGGATGGCCCATCTTGGTTACTAGAGGATAGTGATTCTAGTTGAACATTCAAGTGTTCATCACTATGTATTTCATTTTGCTCTCCCTCGTCTCTAAGTCTACTAGATGATAACGGTAAATCTTCACTTACATCACTAGGTGAATGTGCATCTAGACTTTCATTGCTGGTTTCACCCTCATTAGACTCTTGATCTTGTGATTCTATGTTATCACTACTCAAGTGTTGGTCATGGTTGCCTAGTACGTCACTAGATGGTGGTATATACTTGTCTATTATGGCTAAAGGAAGTGGATCATCAACTTCACCTTTTCCATTACCAATGCTATGAAAATATGAGTCATTTTCTACAAAAGTAACATTTCTAGAGATATACTTGCTCTTAGTTAAGGGATTATAGCACCTATAACCCTTAGTATCTACACAATAACCTAAAAAGATGCATTTAATGCTTCTTTCACTTAATTTATCTCTTGAATGACTTGGCATATGCACATAACATACACATCCGAAAATTCTAAGATAGGACAAGTTCGGTTGGGTACTATAAGCAATCTCAATTGGTGTCTTTCCTTTCAGTACCATAGATGGTGTTCGGTTAATAAGATGTGTCGCTGTGAGAATAGCTTCCCCCCAAAACTCTCTAGGTACATTGTGATAGAACATCATAGTTCTTGCCACCTCTAAAATATGCCTATTCTTACGTTCAGCCACTCCATTTTGTTCTGGAGTGTAAGGACAAGTAGTTTGGTGAACAATTCCTTTACTAACTAAAAACTCTTTAAACAAGTTGTTCACATACTCTCCTCCATTATCAGTTCTCAACACCTTAACTTTTTTATCAAATTGGTTTTCAATCAATATCACAAACTCTCTAAAACAACAAAAAACCTCAGATTTCCTTTTAATAAGATAAATCCATGTATACCTGGATTTATGATCTATAAAAGTTACAAAATATTTGAAGCCCTTATGAGATAGAGTGGGAGAAGTCCACAAATCAGAATGTACCAAAGCAAATAAATCATTATATTCATGATGAGATTGTACAAAAGGTATCTTAGTTTGTTTTCCTAAAATACAAGAACTACAATCTTTGATCTTATCAAATTTCAAGTTAGGAACTAATTTTTGCAAAATATGACTAGGAGGATGCCCTAATCTAGCATGCCAAAGTTCTTGGATTTTGCTGCTATCTACTTTAAAGGCTTTGCTTGAATCTTCCAAAACATACAGCCCATTTTTCTCTCTTCCCTCACCAATCAATTGTCCGGTCTTGATGTCCTGAAATGTTACTTTATTAGGTTCAAATATAACATAACAATCTAAATCTTTAGTAATTCTACTTACGGACAACAAATTTGAAGAAAAACATGGCATATAAAGACCTTTAGTATGCTTAGACAAAATATTCAAGTGTCCTAAACCACTAATCGGTATATCTTTTCCATTAGCTATACTCACCCTTTTATCCTTTCCTATAGACTCAATTTTAGAAGCTAAATTTTTACTTCTAAACATGTGATTTGTAGCATGTGATGAAAGAATAAATAAGCTTATTTTTCCACTTTACACATCTTGGGTATATATATACAACATCCTAACGGCTAGGTACAAGTTGATTTACTTTTCTAACAGCTAGGTACAACACATAACAGCATAGCTTTCAATTTCAGAACTAGCCATTATTTCGTCCTCTAGTGGTTAGCTTGAAATGGGCTTTAGGCTTGACAAGAGTGTCCATAGACCAATCAAAGAGTTATTTGGGCTTTTTATCTTGACCCTCAATCTCTTCATCTTCAACAGCAGTTAGTTACGATAAGTTCGCACATGATGACTGTTAGTGGACAAGTAGAATTTGTCAAGGAGTCTTTCACTTTTAGTTAGTGGGTCTTTTTTGTCATTTTTAGTTTTTAAGATAACTATAAATAAGGATAGATGTGTGAGCTTAGGGAAGGGAGAAATTTATTTTGTTATGGTATGCGGTTTGTTCTCACCTGAGTAGAACACGAATAATTTTAGCTCGTTTATTTTTTTCCATTCTTATCTTGCATTCTTTGCAGAAGATTGAGACCTATCACGTCCGTTGCGCTAACTCAGATATGACCGGGGCAAATGAACCACAACCCCAAGCCTGCTGACACTGGGACCAAGGAAACATCGAGCAAGGCCATGCAAGCATCGCCGGACGCGAAGGTTTCTCGAGAGGGACGGACACAGTATCTCCCCAGATACACAATCGCGGGGGAGATATAACATGCCCTAGGTAGTGCTTTCTGCAGACCTTGTACTATGACATATGAATGCGCTGCGCACAATCATGGCCTGACAGGCAGCGAGGGCATCGCACATACTCGGGTAAGCTTTCTGCAGGCCCTATACTATGACTTAAGGAATGCGCTGCACACAAGGTCCGCACCGGATCGCCCAAGCATGGGGATCAGTCCCCGCACAACCATGGCCTGCCAGGCAGCAAGGGCATCGCACCATAATCGGGTAAGCTTTCTGCGGGCCTTGTACTGCAACTTATGGATTGCGCTGCGCACAAGTTCCGCACCGGCTCGCCCAAGAATGGGGGCTCAGTCCCCGCACAATCATGGCCTGCCAGGCAGCGAGGGAATCGCACCATGCTCGGGTAAGCTTTCTGCAGGCCTTGTACTACGACTTATGGAATGCGCTGCGCACAAGTCCGCACCGGATCGCCCAAGAATGGGGGGTCAGTCCCCGCACAGTCATGGTCAGCCATGAAGCGAGGGCATCGCACCATACTGGGGTAAGCTTCCTGCAGACCTTGCACTACGACTTATGAGATGCGCTGCGCACAAGGTCCACATCGGCTCGCCCGAGCATGGGGGTTCAGTCCTCGCAACCAACAGTGTTGCCTAAGAAGAGGGCCTCGCACCGTGCAAGGTGTGCCACAGCCTTAGCCCTATACTTCCGGAGCATTAGCCCGTGGCACTGGTTTCAGCATTGGCAACACCAAGCACGGGACTAGGTGTTGATAAATAGAATTTGAATGTGTTTAGCTCACACTTTCAAAGATTCAACATAAACAAATAAAAAAATGCAAGTAGAGAGAAAATAGATGAAGAGAGAAAATTGAAGAGCTTTTGTATTCTATCTCCAAATATTTACACAGCTTGGGTTTTTATATACAACATCCTAACGGCTAGGTACAAGCTTACTTTACTTTTCTAACAGCTAGGTACAACACATAATAGCATATCTTTCAATTTAAAAAACTAGCCGTTATTTCGTCCTTTAGTAGTTAGCTTGAATTGGGCTTTGGGCTTGATATGGGTATCCATAGATCAATCCAAGAGTTATTTGGGCTTTTCATCTTCACCCTCAATCTCTTCATCTTTAACACTCCCCCTCAAGTTGGACTTGTACAAATTGAAGAAGTTCAACTTGGAACTCACCTTAAGAAGTTGTTGATGAGTACATGGTTTGGTGAATATATCCGCAAGTTGATCTTCACTCTTCACATAAGGCATGTTGATCACTTTGCTCAAGTACTTTTCTCTTGTGAAGTGACAATCAACTTCGATGTGCTTGGTCCTCTCATGGAACACTGGATTAGATGCAATGTGTGTTGCTGCCTTGTTATCACAGTACATGTCTATAGGTGTTTCAACTGAAAATCCTAAGTCTTCCACTAATGATTTTATCCAAACCAATTCACTCGTAGTAGATGCCATAGCTCTATATTCAGCTTCTGCACTCGATCTTGCAACTACACTTTGCTTCTTGCTTTTCCAAGTCACCAAATTACCTCCCACGAATGTGCAATAACCAGTGGTTGATCTTCTGTCCTCGAAGTTACCAGCCCAATCCGCATCTGTGTAAGCACATATCTTGTGGTGGCCATTTCTTCTCATCAAGATTCCTTGCCCCGGTGCTTGTTTTATGTACCTTAAAATTCTATTCACCATTTCTATGTGTATTTTCTTTGGGCATGACATGTGTTGACTTACCTGTTGCACAGAAAAAACAATATCAGGTCGTGTAATAGTTAAATATATAAGCTTACCTACAAGTCTTTGATAAAGCTTGATGTCCTTGTATGGCTCCTCCTTGTCATGTTCGTTTTCATGCTTGTTATCCTCTTTCTTCCTTCTTAGTGCCTCCATAGGTGTCACAGCTGGCTTTGCTCCAAGTTTTCCTGTCTCACTTAACAAATCAAGAACATATTTTCTTTGGGATAGAAATAGCCCTTCATTGGAATAAGCGATTTCTATACCTAGAAAATATCGTAAGTTTCCCAAATCTTTAACATCAAATGCAGACTTCAAATATGTTTTAATGCTCTTAATGCCATTAATGTCACAACCGGTGATGATAATATCATCCACATAAATAAGAACAATGGTAGATCCCTCACTTGAGTGCTTAATAAATAAGGAATGATCAGCATCACTCACTTTAAAATTTTCAGAACACAATGCATTATGCAACTTATTATACCATGCTCTTGGTGATTGTTTTAATCCATATATGGCTTTCTTCAATTTGCAAACATGTGTATTTGGAACCATAACATCATATCCTTGAGGTAAACTCATGTAAACCTCTTCCTCTAACTCTCCTTGCAAGAAAGCATTCTTCACATCCATTTGATGTAAATCCCAATTATAATTAGCCGCTAAGGAGAGAAGCACCCTAATGGTGTTCATTTTTGCAACTGGTGCAAAAGTTTCTGTATAGTCTAAGCCATAGGTTTGAGTGAAGCCTTTGGCCACTAACCTAGCCTTATGTTTGTCCAAGGTTCCATCACTATTTAACTTAGTCTTATACACCCATTTGCATCCTACAACCTTCTTTCCCAAAGGTAAAGGTACTAATTCCCATGTATTATTTTTAACTAAAGCATCCAATTCCTCTTGCATGGCTTGTCTCCAAACTGATAATTCCCTAGCTTCCTTAAAGTTATTAGGATCCTTTAATGGTGTCTACTTTAGTTAAAAAGGCTCTAAAACTCTCTTTTACATTTCCTAAGGTGTAGTAGTGGTTAAGAGGGTGTGCGATTACTTTGTTACCATGGAAAAACACTCTTTTCTTCATCCAATCCGATGGAGATTGTCGAATTCTTTGAGATCTCCTAAGTGGGGGATTTTGGCCTTGCATAGGTGCAACATGCTCCCCCTCACTTCGTATACTAATGGATGGCCCATCTTGGTTACTAGAGGATAGTGATTCTAGTTGAACATTCAAGTGTTCATCACTATGTATTTCATTTTGCTCTCCCTCGTCTCTAAGTCTACTAGATGATAACGGTAAATCTTCACTTACATCACTAGGTGAATGTGCATCTAGACTTTCATTGCTGGTTTCACCCTCATTAGACTCTTGATCTTGTGATTCTATGTTATCACTACTCAAGTGTTGGTCATGGTTGCCTAGTACGTCACTAGATGGTGGTATATACTTGTGTATTATGGCTAAAGGAAGTGGATCATCAACTTCACCTTTTCCATTACCAATGCTATGAAAATATGAGTCATTTTCTACAAAAGTAACATTTCTAGAGATATACTTGCTCTTAGTTAAGGGATTATAGCACCTATAACCCTTAGTATCTACACAATAACCTAAAAAGATGCATTTAATGCTTCTTTCACTTAATTTATCTCTTGAATGACTTGGCATATGCACATAACATACACATCCGAAAATTCTAAGATAGGACAAGTCCGGTTGGGTACTATAAGCAATCTCAATTGGTGTCTTTCCTTTCAGTACCATAGATGGTGTTCGGTTAATAAGATGTGTCGCTGTGAGAATAGCTTCCCCCCAAAACTCTCTAGGTACATTGTGATAGAACATCATAGTTCTTGCCACCTCTAAAATATGCCTATTCTTACGTTCAGCCACTCCATTTTGTTCTGGAGTGTAAGGACAAGTAGTTTGGTGAACAATTCCTTTACTAACTAAAAACTCTTTAAACAAGTTGTTCACATACTCTCCTCCATTATCAGTTCTCAACACCTTAACTTTCTTATCAAATTGGTTTTCAATCAATATCACAAACTCTCTAAAACAACAAAAAACCTCAGATTTCCTTTTAATAAGATAAATCCATGTATACCTGGATTTATGATCTATAAAAGTTACAAAATATTTGAAGCCCTTATGAGATAGAGTGGGAGAAGTCCACAAATCAGAATGTACCAAAGCAAATAAATCATTATATTCATGATGAGATTGTACAAAAGGTATCTTAGTTTGTTTTCCTAAAATACAAGAACTACAATCTTTGATCTTATCAAATTTCAAGTTAGGAACTAATTTTTGCAAAATATGACTAGGAGGATGCCCTAATCTAGCATGCCAAAGTTCTTGGATTTTGCTGCTATCTACTTTAAAGGCTTTGCTTGAATCTTCCAAAACATACAGCCCATTTTTCTCTCTTCCCTCACCAATCAATTGTCCGGTCTTGATGTCCTGAAATGTTACTTTATTAGGTTCAAATATAACATAACAATCTAAATCTTTAGTAATTCTACTTACGGACAACAAATTTGAAGAAAAACATGGCATATAAAGACCTTTAGTATGCTTAGACAAAATATTCAAGTGTCCTAAACCACTAATCGGTATATCTTTTCCATTAGCTATACTCACCCTTTTATCCTTTCCTATAGACTCAATTTTAGAAGCTAAATTTTTACTTCTAAACATGTGATTTGTAGCACCCGAGTCTATAACCCAAGGATCAATATTTAAAGATAAATTAGAGATCAAACCTTGAGAGGTGTTTGGCCTTTGACATTGAAGGAACTTTGCAAATTGCTCAATGAGGTTTGTGGACAAGTTTGCCTCTGATGTGTGGTTTAATTCTTCTGAAATTTTGGCTTTATTCTCCTTCTTCAAGTGAGGATGAAGCTCAAAACATTTATCCTTGTTATGCCCAAACTTTCCACAATGATCACAAAACCTACAATTTCTTTTGATGTGTCCTAGTCTTCCACATCTTTCACATTTGATGGCTTTGCTTTCTTTCAACCCTTGTGTTACCATTGCTGCTTCTTTTGCCTCCGCAAATGCACCTTTCTCAATTTTAGGCTCATCTCTATCAAACGCTTCTCTAGCCATCAATTCCCTATCCACAATATTCACCACATCATCATATGGTGGCATCTCCTTATTCCTTAGAATTTGATTCCTAAGGTCCCCAAAACTAGGCCCCAATCCTGCCAAGAGGAAACAAACAAGATCTTCATTGGCCCTTTTCTCCAATTCTTCCTCATTGGTAGTAATCGGCCTCAAACACTCCAATTCATCCCATGCTTCCTTGATTTTGTTGGAGTAGGAAAGGAAATCACTTCCATTCATCTTGGCATTTGTAATGATTTCCCTCAACTCATAGACTTTTAAGAGATTACCTTGATTTCCGAACCTTCTAGCAAGTGCATTCCAAAGGTCTTTGGCAGTTTTGGCTTTGTTGAAGGCACCAACCAAGGATTGATCAATGGAGTTGATAATCCAAGTAATGACAAGATTATCAACATATCTCCATTCAGCATATTCTTTATCTCCCACCTTAGGTTGATTAATTTCTCCATCAACAAATCCCAGAACTCTCATGCCCAGTAAGGCCCTTGTTGCATTCGTCACCCATGTAGAGTAATTCCTTCCATTTAGAGGAAAGGTAGTAAGCTTAGTGGTGATTTTGTAGTCGGAATCAACATTGAAAAAATTCTCTCTCTTGGCAGAACTACTTCCCACTTGTGCTGCCATTTTAATTTCAGCAACCTGGCCTTGCACAATGGAGATTGATCACACAACCAAGAGAGAGTAAAAAATAAAGGAGAGATGATGAAATGAGCTCCCTAAATGCAACCTTGCTCTGATACCATGTTGATAAATAGAATTTGAATGTGTTTAGCTCACACTTTCAAAGATTCAACATAAACAAATAAAAAAATGCAAGTAGAGAGAAAATAGATGAAGAGAGAAAATTGAAGAGCTTTTGTATTCTATCTCCAAATATTTACACAGCTTGGGTTTTTATATACAACATCCTAACGGCTAGGTACAAGCTTACTTTACTTTTCTAACAGCTAGGTACAACACATAATAGCATATCTTTCAATTTAAAAAACTAGCCGTTATTTCGTCCTTTAGTAGTTAGCTTGAATTGGGCTTTGGGCTTGATATGGGTATCCATAGATCAATCCAAGAGTTATTTGGGCTTTTCATCTTCACCCTCAATCTCTTCATCTTTAACACTAGGTCCTCAATTCCGCGGCCAAAATGATCAATTTCACAACATTTGGTGGGTTGGGGTGGGGCCGCCAGAGAGGCAACCTGGACTGGCGGCCGGTCGCCTGAGAATGGAGGGTCTCGTGCCATGCTCTACCCACCCACCCACCGAGGGACAACAAGGTGTGTGGATGAGGGGGCATGCATGGCTAGGCAACTTTGGCCCCTACTGGAGTGAGTTGCCCCTGCCCCCCTAAAGAGGGTTTTGAGACATTTCCCAAGTGGCAGGAGGAGACATACCCCATGTCTGAGCTGTCACACCCCCCCCAAAAATAAGAAGTACTGGGTATTTTGGCCTGAAATTTTGCAGAGGGGTTGAGAAAAATGAGAGGGAGGTGAGGGAAGTGTCCTTGCAATTTTTCCGACCCCAGAATAATTTTTACGATTTTTCGGAGGCCGAAATGGCAAAAATCGGGAAAAATACGAAGCGGGGTCGGAACGGGGAGAACCAGAGAGATGGAACTCTAAAATGTTGAACTAAATTATCATGTCATTTAATTGAAAATGGCACAGGGAAAATGAAGAAGTTGCGGCAAAAACTTTTCCTGCCGAACTGCCGCAGAACGTGCGGCAGCTGCTGCCGCATGTTGCGCTGGGCGGGCGCGCGCGCGCGCCCGGCGTGCTGGGCCTGCGGGTGTGGCAGGCTGTGCGCCAGTAGTTGGGGGGATTTTGCGCGCAGACACGCCGAGGCCGCACAACGCCGAGCGTGTTAGGGTCCCGATTTTTTCCCCAACTTTTCTACACCTTAGGGGTCAGCACGCCTACTGAATCCTTCCTAACTTGCTGTCCCGTTTGATTCTTGAGTTCTTTTCTTATTTTATATCCCCTAAGCTGTCCTTCGGGTTAACTAATATATATAAAGATATGTTGGATAGGCAAGACAACTCTTAAACCTATCACAACTTGCCTTGGTTGAAGAAGACAACTCTTAACTTCAACCTTAGCTCTTAAGCAAGGAAGACAACTCTTAACCTTGACTTAAGCCCAAGTTATCTCAAGACAACTCTTAAAAGATAACCGAAATATAAACAAGAATAGAAGCAAGAATGCTTACCTTTGATTCTTGATTAATGAATGAGAAAATAACAAAATTCGTAGCTTATGAGCTTCTCACAAATAATGGGCTGTATTTATAGTCCTAAGACAGCCTTATCCTAATTTAACTAGTACTTAGGTTCCTTATCCACTTAGGATATGTTTTCCTAAGTCAACAAGCTTTTCTAAGTCAAATAAAACATTATCAAGATAGACCATATCCTTTGTGTCCTAATCCTACTAGGATTCTTGGTCTTTCTTGAATTCCTACTTAGACTAGAATTCCTACTTTATCTTGTTTTCTACAGCAGCTGGACTTCATCTTGACTTATCCTTCTAGAGCTAGGATTCTCAATAATTATCCTTCTGCCCTTAGAATTCTTCTTGTCGCAACTATCCTATTGTTATAGGAATTCATCATGCGTTTCCTGCTGCTGCCTCTCTTGCTGCCTGGCGCCTTGCGCGCATTCTCTCACGCTCCCTTTGCCTTCTAAGGTCCTCAACAATCCCCCTTTCTTGGAGACTCACCTTGTCCTCAAGGTGAAAATTAGGAAAACGTTGCTGGATATCGTCATAGTCTTCCCATGTTGCTTCATCCTTGGGCGAATGACTCCACCATATAAGTACTCTCCATACTGGCCTTCTATTGCGCCCATAACTTACTATGCGAAATCCCAATGCTTCCTTTGGGTGTTGCCCCAGGTGATCTTCATTAAAAACGTCGGGCAGTCCCTCATTCACTTGTTTCATATCTCCTATCCTTTTTCTCAATAATGAAATGTGAAACACTGGATGCAATTTGGAGTTTAATGGTAGTCTTAGGCGATAAGCTACTGCTCCAATTCGCTCTACCACCTCATATGGTCCAAAGTACTTCCTAGCCAGCTTCACTGTAGTTGGCTTTCCAGCCTTGATTTTCCTCCTAGGGTGGATCTTAAGATAGACATAGTCACCTACCTCAAATTCCACTTCCTTCCTCTTTTTATCCGCTTGTTTCTTCATTCGGTCCCTTGCCTTCTCAAGCTCTTGCTTGAGTTTCTTCAGGACCTCATCTCTTGATTGAAGTGCGATATCTACTTCATGTATGTGGCTGTTCCCCATGTTATAACTTGTCATTCCCGGGGGTGGTCTTCCATATACTGCTTGATAAGGTGACATCTTGATTGCTGCGTGATAGGTAGTATTGTACCACAATTCTGCCCATGGTATGTACTCCTCCCACTTGTTTTGCTGATCATGGCAAAAACACCGTAAATACTGTTCTAAAGTTCGATTGGTTACCTCACTTTGACCATCTGTTTGTGGATGAAAGGCGGATGAGGCGACCAAGTTGCTGCCGAGCTGTGTGAAGAGCTCTTTCCAGAATTTGCTCATAAAGACAGTGTCTCTATCGGACAGCATTGTTCGTGGTATGCCATGAAGTCTTACCACGTTCTTGATGAACTCTTGGGCTACTTCTTTTGCCGTGTAGGGCTGCTTGAGTGGCACAAAGTGTGCACTCTTGCTGAGTCTGTCCACTACGGTTAATATCACTGTATAACCTTTGCTGCTCGGCATTCTCGTTATGAAGTCCATTGTCAAATCTTCCCAAACTTGTTCTGGTATTGGCAAAGGTTGTAATAACCCCTTTATCTTACCGCCTTCTGGTTTGGTGCACTGACACACATCACATTCTCGGACTAGCTTTTTGATCTCAGCTTTAAGTCCTTCCCACCAAAAGAATAACTTAATTCGTATGTAAGTACGAAACCATCCTGAATGTCCTCCTTCTCGTGAGTTGTGGAAGTGATTCAAGATCTTTTCTCTTAGTCCTGGTATGTTTGGTACATATACTTGCTGCTTGTGCCAAATATATCCATTTTTAAGGGTGAATTTACTAACCTCAGGGTCGAAATTCTTGACCTTCTCAGTGAGCTCTTGGCTTTGCGGGTCAATTTCTAGTGCCTCCTTGATTTCTGTCCATACATTCCACTCCGCCCCGCTAATGGCAGTGAGGCATGCATCATTAGGCTCATATGTTGTCCAAAGCGCTTGACCTCCATTGCTTCTAGACAATGCATCTGCCACTTTATTTTCCTTGCCTGGTTTGTAGATTATTTCATACTCGTAACCCAGCAATTTGACAAGGAACTTTTGCTGTTCCGGGGTGGTAATTTTTTGCTCCATGAGGCTTCTCAAGGGTTGTTGATCTGTAATGATCAGGAATTTCCTCCCAAGAAGGTAAGGTCGCCATACCTTGACTGCATGGATGATGGCTAACATCTCCTTCGCGTATACTGACCATTCCTTTTTCATGGGCCCTAAGACTCTGCTCATGTATGCAATAGGTCTTCCAGCTTGACTCAGGACAGCACCTATTCCATCTTGACATGCGTCAGTGTGAAGCTCGAAAGTTTGGTTGAAGTCAGGCAGTGCTAACACTGGCGTCTCACACATAGCTTGCTTCAACAACTTGAATGCGTCTTCACTCTTCTCTGTCCATAGGAATCCGTCTTTCTTTAGCAAATCCGTTAGTGGTTTTGCTATGGCACCGTATTTGTGAACAAATCGGCGATAGTAGCCTGTCAAACCTAGAAATCCTCTAAGTTCTGTGACATTCTTTGGAGTTGGCCATGTTTGCATGGCTTCTATTTTTCGTTGGTCTACCTTTACTCCTTCTTCGGATATAATGTGACCAAGGTATTCAAGCTCCTCTTGCATGAATGTGCACTTGGATGGCTTGATGACAAAACGATTTCTTCTTAACACTTCTAGCACTTTTGCTAAGTGTTCTATGTGATCATTATGGTTCCTAGAATAGACCAAAATATCATCGAAGAAAACTAAAACAAACCTGCGCAAGTAAGGTTTGAAGATGTCGTTCATGGCTGCTTGAAAGGTGGAGGGTGCGTTGCATAGTCCAAACGGCATGACAAGGTACTCGTAGTGTCCACTATGAGTCCGAAATGCTGTCTTCTGCACGTCCTCTTCTTTCATGCGTACTTGATGATATCCGGCCTTGAGATCCAGCTTGGTGAACAGCTTTGCTCCATGTAACTCGTCCAGCATATCATCAATTGTTGGGATCGGAAAACGATCCTTGATAGTTGCTTGGTTGAGTGCCCGATAATCGGTGCAAAACCTCCATGTTCCATCTTTCTTTCTAACAAGTAGAACGGGAGAAGAAAAGGGTGAGGTGCTAGGTCGGATAGTACCTTGCTGTAGCATCTCCTCCACTTGTCTTTCGATCTCATTCTTTTGGAAGTGTGCATACCGGTAAGGTGCTACATTAATCGCCTTGGTTTCATCGATTAATGGGATGGCATGGTCGTAATGTCTTGAGGGTGGTAGTCCTTGTGGCTCTCCTAAGACATCTCTGAATTGCTCCAAAAGATCCCTTACTCCTCTTGGTATGTCTTCATGTGTAAGATGTTCGACTATGTTTTCCTCTTTTGTGTTCAATAGAATTGCAAAACATTGTGCCCTTTTTCTGTATAATCGTTCAAGGGTACTTACCTCACAATGATGCGCTGCATTAGTGGTGGATGCTTCCCATGTGCAGTCCCTTCCCTTCCATTGAAAATGCATGGCCATGGATTCATAGTCGAACATTATCTTGCCTATGGTTTTAAGCCAAGCATTGCCTAAAACCACATCAAGACCTGCCAGTGCTAACACATGTAGTTCCGCCTCTATTTTGACTCCTTGAATTTGCATAGCTACTGGCTGGATTAATTGTGCACACTTGAGCTTCTGTCCGCTTGCCACTCTTACCTCAAAAGGTGTAATCTTTTTCGGATGTAGCTGAAGTGTTTTGACCAATTTTGAATTGATAAAGTTATGAGTAGCTCCACTATCTATCAACACTAAAACGTTTTTTCCGTTAATGGTTGCGAATAACCTCATGGCAGTAGGCTTGGTGGTTGCCCCTACTGCATGCAAATTGATTTCGCCTTCTTCCGCATGATCTAGGGAGTGTTCTGACTCTGCTTCCTCCTCGCTGTCCATGCGGCTGTCTTGTTCTTCCTCGTTGTTTTCCCTCATGTTCTTCATCACTTACTACTTCAATGATGTTGAACAATCCTTTCTTGCACTTGTGGCCAACTTGCCACTTATCGTTGCACCTAAAACATAGGCCTCTTTCGATCCTCCTGTTGATTTCTTCGGTGGATAGTTTGAGAGGGTCCTTTGTTTTTGGGGCTTCTGTCCTACTTGATGAGGGTGCTTTACTTAGTTTGTCCGAGGGTTTGATGACCTTGGTTGTGCTGCGGGTGATGCTTCTCCCATCGTTGATGAGTCTCGCCAATCGAATGCATTGAGTGAGAGAGTTTGGATCCCTCATCTTCACTTCTCGACTTAGCCAAGGTACAAGGCCATCTAGAAAAGTGCCAATTAGTGCACTATCTGGCCAATGTCCTACCAATTCGGCTAACCTTTCGAATTCTTCAAGGTAACTTTCTAGAGATCCTTCTTGCCTTATCTTGGCAAGCTGTCCCTTGTTGAAAATGAAGGGATTGAGGGTGAAGATAAAAGGCCCAAATAACTCTTTGATTGGCCTATGTACACCCATATCAAGCCCAAAGCCATATCAAGCTAACCACTAAAGGACGAAATAACGGCTAGTAAGCTAATCACTAATGGACGAAATAACGGCTAGTTCTTGAAATTGAAAGCTATGTCTGTTATGTGTTGTACCTAGCTGTTAGAAAAGTAAATTCACTTGTACCTAGCCGTTAGGATGTTGTATATATAGATACCAAGATGTGTAAAGTGAAAAAACAAGCTTCTTTATTCTTTCATCAATACTTTCTTTCACACTTCTTTTGTTATCTTCAATATTTTTCACATTTTCCTTTTTGTGGCCAAGAGAACCGCAAAACACTTGTGCCTTTTCTATATAGTCGTTCAAGGGTACTTACCTCACAATGATGTGATGCATTGGTGGTGGATGCCTCCCATGTGCAGTCCCTTCCCTTCCATTGAGAAGTGCATGGCCATGGATTCATAGTCGAACATTATCTTGCCATGGTTTTAAACCAAGCATTGCCTAAAACCACATCAAGGCCTGCCAAGGCTAACACATGAGTTCGCTCTATTTTGAAATCTGCATTGCTGCTGTCCTTGATAACTTGCGTGCACTTGAGCTTCTGTCCACTTGCTACTCTTACCTCAAAGGTCGCAATCTTCTTTGGACATAGCTGAAGTGTTTTGACCAGTTTTGTGTTACACCAAACATCCCTGTTGGCACGACAGCGCCATCATTCGTGTTCTGCAGTGCACAGGTTGCAAACTTCGGGGAGTGGCCAAAAACAACCCACGGAGCAGGGTAGCGGATGAGGGTGTGATTCAGCAAATGTGCGGGATGAACTTCTGAGAGCAACTGAAAAATCCCCACAGGCACGGCAGAGGTGTCAGACCGCGTTTGGCATGTGGGCTGGACGACCTTACGGGAGTGATCCAAATATCCCCACAGGTGTAGCAGCGGCATCAGGTACATTTTGCAATGCATGGGATGAACTTTCAGAAGTGACCGTGAACATCCTTATAGGCACATTAGAGGGCATTGGGTGCGTTTGCCATGTGTGCAGGACAAATTTTTGAGAGCGACTAAAACATCTCCAAGGGCACGTTAGAAGCATCATGTGCGTTTGTGTGGGCTAGTTTTTTAAATTGAAGATATGCTATTATGTGTTGTACCTAGCTGTTAGAAAAGTAAAGTAAGCTTGTACCTAGCCGTTAGGATGTTGTATATAAAAACCCAAGCTGTGTAAATATTTGGAGAAAGAATACAAAAGCTCTTCAATTTTCTCTCTTCATCTATTTTCTCTGTACTTGCATTTTTTATTTGTTTATGTTGAATCTTTGAAAGTGTGAGCTAAACACATTCAAATTCTATTTATCAACATGGTATCAGAGCAAGGTTGCATTTAGGGAGCTCATTTCATCATCTCTCCTTTTATTTTTTACTCTCTCTTGGTTGTGTGATCAATCTCCATTGTGCAAGGCCAGGTTGCTGAAATTAAAATGGCAGCACAAGTGGGAAGTAGTTCTGCCAAGAGAGAGAATTTTTTCAATGTTGATTCCGACTACAAAATCACCACTAAGCTTACTACCTTTCCTCTAAATGGAAGGAATTACTCTACATGGGTGACGAATGCGACAAGGGCCTTACTGGGCATGAGAGTTCTGGGATTTGTTGATGGAGAAATTAATCAACCTAAGGTGGGAGATAAAGAATATGCTGAATGGAGATATGTTGATAATCTTGTCATTACTTGGATTATCAACTCCATTGATCAATCCTTGGTTGGTGCCTTCAACAAAGCCAAAACTGCCAAAGACCTTTGGAATGCACTTGCTAGAAGGTTCAGAAATCAAGTAATCTCTTAAAAGTCTATGAGTTGAGGGAAATCATTACAAATGCCAAGATGAATGGAAGTGATTTCCTTTTCTGAGTAAGGCACTCCCTATCATTGCGGTTCATACGAATTTGATTTTGTTTTTCTGAGATTCTTCATCAATGTGATCGCACAACCATGATGGGTATGTACAAGGAAGGCCTATTACTGTATCACTTTTATTATCATGCATGCGTCATGGCGATCTGAGACAAATACTAGATCTTCAACAGGTCCAAGCACATCTTAAACTTTGTTAAAAACCATTCCCAAGAAGCATCATTTTCTGAGTCTCCATTCCGAATGCGATAGGATAAGTTTGATCATTGTCGTAAAGAGCAGCATTAACAAACATGGTGCCTCGATATGTACCCTTTAGAATGTTCCATCAATAACAATCACAGGACGAATTATTGTATACATTCTACTCCAAGTACCATGAAGAGTACAAGAAGTTGCATCATCATCAGTTTCTATACGTTATTGTACCTGGATTCCTCTTTCAGTACGTAACAAAATTGTGCACATGAACAATTTGTCGGTCTCCACAGCTAATTTAGTATTTCTCTTCTATGTACATGCCATGCTTAGGTAAGAACCATGCACTCCAAACTCTAGATGTATGTCATCTCGAAAGTTGTTTGAGTATAAATCCTACTAGGATCCTGAAATTTGTCCATCACAAATTCACCAATGAACTCGTCTGCTTGCTTGTCGGTGGCTTGAGTTGTAATTGGTCGCTTCTACAAGTATGTTTCGTTTCAAACCGCTTAACACACCAATATCCACTTGTCTTCATCTGTAGTCGTTGCTCGCATCTGTCATTTGTAATCGTTAGACAATCAATCTAAACATCAAATCAGTTGTCATGTGACTTTGTAACTCGAAATTGAAAATTATTCTTCAGTGCCAATACACCCAATACATCTCATAACTCCTTCATAAAACATACATATAAATAGAAATATATAAAAATAAACAAAATATTATAATATAAAAAAAAAAAAAAATGATAATGGAATAAACGGCATACAATGACCACTTGATGAATGACTTGAAGGATCATCTGTGCCTATTTCATTAATCCTTATAGATGTATCACTATGACGAACTTGTTTGACTCATGTTCGCGCCTGGATTAGTATCATCTTCGCAATCATTTTCTACATGAATGAGGTGACATATCGTTAGCCATGTCAACACCTTCACCATGCACATATGGCTGAGCCTGAAAGAAATCATGTATATCTCCACGCCTACTGGAGCCCACGTTGTTTGTAAATTTTTTTCGGTGCAGGGTCTATAGAATTTATCTTATATTGTTGTTTATATGTTGACCATAGTTCGAATTGATTATATCCCAAGAGAAACACTAATAGGAGAGTTATAGATCAACGGCTTTGACACGTTATTACGAAGTCACCCTAGGCTCATAGGAACTACTGTAGATCTGAATGTCAAAAAATCATAAACAAATCTTTACTCCCTCCCATCCTAATATGTGCATAAAACAAAATACACTAGAATTGTCATTGATATCACACATGTATCCAAGGATCCTATCTCTGGCTTTATGTATCTCTAAAATAGTTTCTGTTGAATGTTGAATTCTGTTGAGTTAATTTTAGTGCACTCATATATCATGGCCAATAATCCATAGTGTTTGATATCTTTTGGAACAGATATAAGTCAGACCCTTCCATTGCGGTATTTTTTTGAACTATCAGATAACATAATTTACGATCCTTCATGTTAAAGACCAACAGGTATGATTTCAGCTATATACCTAAATTTTGGAAATAAATAAAAATAATTAATGTGTTATAACCTTTA
>BNST01002191.1:0-12376 GCA_019650275.1 Xylocarpus granatum
ATGCATAGAGAAAATTATCTTTATTTTTGTGGGGGACAAAGTTAGAGGAAATCATTGTTTTCTTCTTTTTGGTCCCTCTTTTACTTTCTAGTTTTTTTCTTTAGAAATGAATAAACATATATGCATAATGTAAATGTTTGTATATGCATGTATATATGTATATGTCCTGTTGCACTGCTGAATGTATCTGACACCATTGCTGTTCCCTGCGAGGATGTTCTGGCTGGTCCACGAGTTTCATCTCGCATATGTGCCGAGCATGCGCTGAAGCCTCTGCCACGTCCACGGGGATGTTCCGGTCGCTCTCGGAAGTTTGTCCAGTGCACTTCTGAATGCTCACGATAACTCTGCCACACCTGCAAGGATGTTCTGGTCACTCCCTAAAGTTCAGTCCGGCACTACCAAACGCATGTAATGTCTCTCCCAAGCCCACAGAGATTTTGCTGTTGCTTCCAAAAGTTTGTCTAGTGCACTGCAGAATGTACCCTTGATGCCTTTGACCCATGCCTGTTGGGATGTTTCGTTCGCTCTCAGAAGTTTGTCCCGGCACTGCCGAATGCACGTCCCGACACATCTACTCGCATCTACCTGTGCACGGATGCTGTGCTGTTTACTCCTGAAAGTGTCCAGTGCTTGCAAAAGTGCATCCCGCGTACTGCCGAACTCGTCCGATGCCTCTACTGTCCCATGCACTGCAGATCATGCTGGATGCCTCTACTGCACCAGCAGGGATGTTCAGCTCGCACCCAAAATTTTGTCCTGCACACCGCCCAACCTGCTGGCACAAAGCCTCTGCCACACCCACGGGGATGTTCTGGCCACTCTCGGAAGTTCGTCCTGTGTCTACAGAATGCGGTTGCTAGGATATGAGTATGAAATAATCTACAAACCGGGCAAGGAAAACAAGGTGGCAGACGCATTGTCCAGAAGCAATGGAGGTGAAGCATTGTGGACAGCATGTGAGCCTAATGACGCATGCCTCACTGCCATTAGCAGAGCGGAGTGGAATGTATGGACAGAAATCAAAGAAGCAATAGAGATTGATCCCCAAAGCCAAGAGCTCACTGAGAAGATCAAGAATTTCGACCCTAAGGTTAGTAAATTCACCCTAAAGAATGGATATATTTGGCACAACCATCAGGTGCATGTACCAAACATACCGGGACTAAGGGGGAAGGTCTTAAATCACTTCCACAACTCACGAAAGGAGGACATTCAGGATAGTTCCATACTTACATACGAATCAAGATATTCTTTTGGTCAGAAGGATTCGAGGCAGAAGTCAAGAAGAAAGATAGCAATTGTGACATTTGCCCATGGATAAAACCAGAAGATTGCAAGACCAAGGGATTGCTACAACCTTTGCCATTACCCCTACAAGTTTGGGAAGACTATAATGAGTTTGGGAAGCAGGAGGGAGACTTCACCAAATGAACACCTGCCCCATGATCGCTACAATGATTATAGCGACGATGAGGAAGTGCTGGACAGAAGGCCAGCATCATGGCAATCAAGAAGGGTGCGGAATCACCCTGAGGCAGAACCCATGGCGCACCACAAGGAGGGATGATTGGCACTATGACAGCCCTAGCCACTACACCAGGCCTAAGGTAAAAATCGAGTTCCCTACCTTTGAGAAGGGAGATCCAACTGAATGGATCTCCAAGGCTGAATTTTATTTTGAGAAACAAGGTGTTGAGAGAGGTGAAAGGGTTGATTTTGCATCCTATCACCTATGTGGGAGAGCCAACCAATGGTGGCGTTGGCTTAAGGCCACCTATGGCCAAAAAGGTAGAAGGATATGCTGGACAAGGTTCACGCAGGAGATAGTGAACAGATTTGGCCCGTCTAGCATGACAAACTACGAGGGACAGCTTGCCAAGATTAGGCAAGAGGGATCTCTAGAAAGTTACCTTGAAGAATTCGAGAGGTTGGCCGAATTGGTAGGACATTGGCCAGATAGTTCACTAATTGGCACTTTTCTAGATGGCCTTGTACCTTGGCTAAGCCGAGAAGTGAAGATGAGGGATCCAAACTCTCTCACTCAGTGCATTCGTTGGCAAGACTCATCAACAATGGGAGAAGCATCACCCGAAGCACAACCAAGGTCATCAAACCCTCGGACAAACTGGGTAAAGCATCCTCATCATCCCGCAAACTGCCGAATGAGCCCGAAGCCCCTGCCGTGCCTGCAGGCATGTTCTGGTCACTCCCGGTAGTTCATCCTATGCACTGCCAAACGTGTCTGACGCTGCTGTCGTGCCCACGGGGATGTTCCAATTGCTTTTGGAAGTTTGTCCCATGCATTGCCGTACGCACCTGAAGCCTCTGCCGTGCCGGCGGGGATGTTTCGGTTGCTCCCAGAAGTTCGTCCCGTGCACTGTCCAATGCACCCGAAGCCTCTGCCGCACCAGCGAGGATGTTCTAATCGCACCCAGAAGTTTATCCTGCACACTGCCAAACGCACTGGACGCCTGTTCTATTCTCGCGGGGATATTCTGGTCGCTCACTGAAGTTCATCCCGAACACTGCTGAACGCATCTGACGCCTCTGCCGAGCCCTGCAGGGAATTTCTGGTCGCTTCTGGAAGTTTGTCCTGCACACTGCTGAACATGCCCCGACGGCGCTGCCAAGCCTGCGGTAATGTTCCGGTCGCTCCTGGAATCTCGTCCCATGCACTGCCCAACGCCCATGTAGCCGCTCCTGCACCTGCGGGGATGTTCCGGTCGCTCCCCGAAGTTCATCCTAAGCACTGCTGAGGCATCCAACGCCGCTGCCGTGCTCGCGGGGATGTTCTAGTCGCTCCCGGAAGTTCATCCCGCACACTGCCTAATGCGCCTGAAGCCTCTGCTGTGCCCGCAGGTATGTTCCGGTCACTCCTGCAAGTTCGTCCCGTGCACTGCTGAACACGCGGGACGCCTCTCCCGTGCTTACGGGGATGTTTCGGTCGCTCCCAGAAGGTTGTACCGAACACAGCTGAATGTACCTGAGCCTCTGCCATGCTCGTGGGTATGTTCCGGTGCACAGCCAAGCGCGCCCAATGACGTTGCCGTGCCCACGTGGATATTCTGGTTGCTCCCCAGAAGTTTGTTCCCCACATGGCTGAACACACCTATGCCACTGTTACGCATGCAGGGATGCTCCCGGTAGTTCGTCCCATGCACAGCCGAATGCATCCCATGCCGCTGCCGCACCCGTGGGGTTTTCCGGTCGGACCCAGAAGTTTGTCCCATGCACTGCCTAATGTGCCCGATGCCGTTGCAGCACCCATGGGGTTGCTCCGGTCGCTCCTAGAAGTTTGTCCTGTGCACTGCCGAACAGGCCCGATACATCTGCCGCACCCAGGGGGATGTTTCGGTCATGCTCGGAAGTTCTTCCAGCACACGGCCGAACGCAACTGACGCCTCTGCCATGCCTGCAGGGGTGCTCTGGCACACTGCCGAGCGCACCAGACGCTGCTGCCATGACCGGGGGAATGTTCTGGTCACTTCTGGAAGTTCATCTCACACACGGCCGAACATGCCTGATGCCTCTTCCATGCCATGAGATATTCCGTTTGCTCCCGGAAGTTCGTGCCATGCACTGCCGAATGTGTCTGACTCCACTACTGCACCCACGGGGATGTTGCAGTCGCTCCCAGAAGTTCGTCCTGCACACTGCTGAATGCGTCATATTCCTCTGCTGCACCCGCAGCGATGTTCCGGTCACTCCTGCAAGTTCATCCCGCGCACGACTGAATGCGCTCGACGTCTCTGCTATGCTTGTGGGTATGTTCCAGCACACAGCCGAACACACCCGATGCTGCTACCGCAGCCGCGTGGATGCTCTGATCACTCTTGGAAGTTCCTTCCCTGCATTGCTGAATGCGCCCGATGCTGCTGCCATGGCTGCAGGGGATGTTCCGGTCGCTCCCGGAAGTTTGTCCCAAGCACTGTCGAACATGCCCGACACATCCGCTGTCCCTGCAGGGATGTTCCAGTAACTCCCAGTAGATCATCCCGTGCACTGCTGAACGCCCCCACGCCGCTACCGCACCTGCGGGGCTTCTCCGGTCACACCTGGAAATCCGTCACGCACACTGCCCAACATGCCCAATGCCGCTGCCGCGCCTGCAGGGATGTTCTGTTTGCTCCTGGAAGTTTGTCTTGTGCACTCCAGAACAGGCCGGACACCTCTGCCGCGCCCATGGGATGTTCTGGCCACTCCCGAAAGTTCATCCAGCGCACGCCGAACTTGTCCGACGCCTCTGCCATTTCCGTGGGGATGCTCCAGCGCACTGCCGAGCATGCCAGACACCGCTGCTGCACTCGCAGGGATGTTCCAGTCGCTCTTGGAAGTTTGTCCCGTGCATGGCCGAACGCACCCAATGCCTCTGTCATGCCCGCGAGATTTCCAGTCGCTTGCGGAAGTTCATCTCGCGCACTGCCAAATGTGTCAGACGCCGCTGCAGCGCCCACAGGGATGTTCCGTTCGCTCCCGAAGTTCATCCTGAACACAGCTGAATGGTCTGATGCCTCATCCAAGCCTGCAGGGAATTTTTGGTTGCTCCCGGAAGTTCGTCCTGCACACTGCCAAATGAGCCCAATGCCGTTGCCGTGCACGTGGGGATGTTCCAGTCGCTCCTGGAAGTTCGTTCCGTGCACTGGCCAATGCACCATAAACCTCCACTGTGCCCGCTTGGATGTTCCGGTCGCTCCTTGAAGTTCATCCCGTGCCCTGCCGAATGCGCCCAACTCCGCTGCCAAGCCCACAGGGATGTTCCGGTGGCTCCTGGAAGTTCGTCCTGCACACTGCTGAATGCTCCCGATGCTTCTGTTGCACCTGCAGGGATGCTCCGGTCACTCTCGGAAGTTCATCCTGCACACTGCCAAATGCGTCCGACGCCTCTACTCAGCTCGTGGGGATTTTCCGGTTGCCCCACGAAGTTCATCCCATGCACTGCCGAACATGCCTGACACCACTGCCGTGCTTGCAGTGATGTTCTGATCGCTCCCAGATGTTCGTCCCGTGCACTTACGAACGTGCCCGATGCATCTGCTGCACCTGTGGGGATGTTCTGGTTGCTCCCGGAAGTTCCTGTGCCCAGTGCCTCTGCTGCACCTGTGGGAATGTTCCGGTCGCTCCTGGGAGTTCGTCCCACGCACTTCCCAACTTGCCCGAAGCCTCAGACATGCCCGCGGGGATGATCCAGTCGCCACCAGAAGTTTGTCCCATGCACTGCCAAAGATGTCCGATGCCGCAGATGCACCTGCAGGGATGTTCCAGTCACATCCGGAAGTTCGTCCCCCTGCACTGCCAACTCGCCCGAAGCCTCAGACACGCCTACGGGGATGTTCCGGTCACTACCAGAAGTTTGTCCCTCACACTGCTGAACATGTCCAATGCCTCAGATGCGCCCGCGTCAATGTAACATTAGCTACCGAAAGTTCATCCCGCGCACTGCCAAACGTGTCCAGCGATGCTGCTGTGCCCACGGGGATCTTCTGCTCACTCCCGGAAGTTCATACCATGCTCCTTCGAATGCACCGAATGCCTTACCGGTAGTTCATCCCTTGCACTGCCGAATGCACCCACCGCTGCTGTCGCACCCGCAGGATGTTTTGGTCGCTCCCGGAAGTTCATACCACGCACTGAAGTGTGTTCCACTTGTCTCTGTAGCATCTTGCTAGTTCATACAGCACACTTCCGCCCATGGGGATGTTCCAGTTGCTCCAAGAAGTTCGTCCCTGTGCACTGAAGATCGTGCTTGATGCCTCTGCCACGCTGGTGGGGATGTTCTGGTCGCTCCTGGAAGTTCGTCCCGTGCACAGACCAACGTGCAGGAAGCCCCAGCCGTGCTCGGGAGATTTTCCGGAAGCTCACGGAAATTTGTCCCATGCACTGCCGAATGTGCCCGACGCTACTGCCGCGCCCGCGAGGATGTTCCTATCGCTCCAGGAAGTTCATTCTGTGCACTGCCAAATGCGCCTGATGCTGCTGCCGCGCCTATGTGGTTGTTCCGGTCGCTGCACGAAGTTTGTCCCTGCACACAACTGAACATGCCCAGTGCCTCTGCCACGCCCGTGGGGATGTTTTGGTTGCTCCCGGAACTTTGTCACGTGCAGTGCCGAATGCGCCCAACGATGCTGCCAAGCTTGCAGGGATTTTCCGGTCGCTACCAGAACTTTGTTCCATGCACTGCCGAGTGCGTCTGACGACGCTGCCTAGCTTGCGGGGATTTTCCGGTCACTACCGGAAATTCATCCCATGCACTGCTGAACGTGCCAGCCTGCACCCAGGGGATATTCTGGTCGCTCCCGAAAGTTGTTCCCGCACACTGCCAAACGTGCTTGAAGCCTCTGCTGCGCTTGCTGGGATGTTCCGATCCCTCTGGAAGTTCATCCCGCACACTGTCGAACATTTCCGACACCTATGCCATGCCCGCAAGGATGTTCTGGGTCTCCCGGAAGCTCGTCCCGCGCACAGTCAAACTCTCCTGAAGCCTCTGCCATACCTGCGCGGATGCTCCGGTTGCTCCCGAAAATTTGTCCTATGCACTGCCGCACGTGCCCGATGCTGCTGCCCTGTCTGCTGGAATGTTCTGGTCGCTCTCGGAAGTTTGTCCCACGCACTTCCTAATGTGGCCGATGCCTCTGCCAAGCCCGCGGGGATTTTCCGTTTGCTCCCGGAAATTCGTTCTGCGCACTGCTGAACATGCTCAACGCCTCTGGTGTGCCCACGAGGTTGTTCCGGTCACTCCTGGAAGTTCATCCCCCACACTACCCAATGCGCTCGAAGCCTCTTCTGCACCCGCGGGGATGTTTCGGTCACTTCAGGGAGTTCGTCCTGTTGGGGTCCTGATTTTTTTCCCCAACTTTTCTACACCTTAGGGGTCAGCACGCCTACTGAAATCTTTCCTAACTTGCTGTCCCATTTGATTCTTGAGTTCTTTTCTTATATTTACGTCCCCTAAGTTGTCCTTCGGGTTAACTATATTATATATATATTATATATAAAGGATATGTTGGATAGGCAAGACAACTCTTAAACCTATCACAACTTGCCTTGGTTGAAGAAGACAACTCTTAACTTCAACCTTAGCTCTTAAGCAAGGAAGACAACTCTTAACCTTGTCTTAAGCCCAAGTTATCTCAAGACAACTCTTAAAAGATAACCGAAAACATAAACAAGAAAGTAAGCAAGAATGCTAACCTTGATTCTTGATTATTGAATGAGAAAATAACAAAATTCGGAGCATATCTTTCTGCTCACAAATAATGGGCTGTATTTATAGTATTAGACAGCCTTATCCTAATTCAACTAGTACGTAAGTTCCTTATCCACTTAGGATATGTTTTGCTAAGTCAATAAGGTTTTCTAAGAAAACTAAAACCTTATCAAGATAGACCTTATCCAAATGTTTTCCTAATTCTACTAGGATTCTTGGTCTTTCTTGAATTTCTACCTAGACTAGAATTCCTACCTTATCTTGTATTCTACAGCGGCTAGACTTCCTCTTGGCTTATCCTTCTAGGACTAGGATTCTCAATGCATATCCTTCTGCCCTTAGAATTCTTCTTGTTGTGACTATCCTATTGCTACTGGAATTCATCATGCGTGTCCTGCTGCTGATAGAACTCTTCTTGGCATTGATGTCCTGCTGCTGCTGGAATTCTCTTTGGCATGGATGTCCTGCTGCTGCTGGAACTCTCCTTGACATAAACATCTGACTGCAGCTGGAGTTCTTCTTGATAAGAATATCCTTTTTCTACTGGAACTCCTGTTGGCATGAATGTCCTTCATTGATTAGGATTAAGTCAAATACTGGCCAGGCCTCACTACTAGGGCTGCATACTTGCTGTTGCCATGCTTGTTGTGCAAATTTTCTGGCCCATGCTCTCCTTTGCTGCCTCATTTTCTTCCCATTGCATTTCCTGCAAACTCAGGTTCTCAACAATTTGGCAGTGCATGGGACGAACTTCCTTGAGCGATAGGAACATCCCTGCGGGTGCGGCAGTGGCATCGGGCACATTCGGCAGTGCACGGGTTGAACTTCTGGGAGCTACCAGAACATCCCCCTGGGCGTGGCAGGGGCTCTTGGGGCATTGGGCAGTGCACGGGATAAACTTCCAGGAGCGACCGGAACATCCTTGCGGCACGACAAAGGCATTGGGTGCATGCGGAGTTTGTGGGATGAGTTTCTAAGAGAGACCAGAATATCCCCGCAGACGTGGCAGTGGCGTTGGGCGCGTTTCGGCAGCACGCAGGATGAACTTCTTGGAGCAGTCAAAAAATCCCTGTGGGCTCGGCTGAGGCATTGGACACGTTCAGCAGTGCACTGGACAAACTTCTGAGGGCGACCAGAACATCCCTGCAGGCATGGCAGAGGTGTCAATTGTGTTCGGGAGTGTGCGAGACGAACTTCTCGAGAGACACCAGAACATTCCCGTGGGCATGGTAGCTGCATCGGACAAGTTTGTGTTGAGGACCTTAGGAGGCAAAGGGAGCGTGAGTGGATGCGCATGAGGCGCCAAGCAGCAAGAGAGGCAGCAACATGCCAGAATGTGCGTGCAACAAGCTTGCACGCAGCATGCAGTGAAGCACGGCCAGGCTCTTACTCTGTCCTAATTGACTGCAAAAATCCAAGCCAAGGAGGACACCAGTATGGACAGGATACGCATGGTGCAATCTGAGGAGGAGGACATGGACGGCATGAAGAACTCTAGCAGCAGCAGGACATCATGGCAGGTTTGACTTCAACAAGATGATCATGTCAAAGAGAGTCTTGAAATGGAAAGGACATGCCATATGGAAGTCCTAATCCTAGAAGGAAACAGCAAGATGAAGGTCAGCAGCTGAGGAGAGGAGATAAGATAAAGACAGAAAGGTTTAGTCAAAGTAGGAATTCTAGTCTAAGTAGAAATTCAACAAAAACCAAGAATCCTAGTAGGATTAGGAAACATTAGGATAAGGTCTATCTTGATAATGTTTTAGTTATCTTAGAAAACCTTGTTGACTTAGGAAAACATATCCTAAGTGGATAAGGAACCTAAGTACTAGTTGAATTAGGATAAGGCTGTCTAATACTATAAATACAGCCCATTATTTATGAGCAGAGAGATATGCTCCGAATTTGTTATTTCTCATTCATTAATCAAGAATCAAGGTTAGCATTCTTCCTTACTTTCTTATTTATATTTTCGGTTATCTTTTAAGAGTTGTCTTGAGATAACTTGGGCTTAAGACAAGGTTAAGAGTTGTCTTTCCTTGCTTAAGAGCTTAGGTTGAAGTTAAGAGTTGTCTTCTTCAACCAAGGCAAGTTGTGATAGGTTTAAGAGTTGTCTTGCCTATCCAACATATCCTTGTATATATATATATATATATATATATATATATATATATATATACACATTTGTTAACTTGATGTGCTTGTGTGAGCAGAGGCATCTAGTGTGTTCGTGTGTTCGTGTTGGGGTCTTGATTTTTTTATGAGCAGAAGCATCTAGTGTGTTCGTGTTGGGGTCTTGATTTTTTTCCCCAACTTTTCTACACCTTAGGGGTCAGCATGCTTACTAGAATCTTTCCTAACTTGCTGTCCCCATTTGATTCTTGAGTTCTTTTCTTATATTTATGTCCCCTAAGCTGTCCTTCAGGTTAACATACATACATACATATATATATATATATATTATATATATATATATATATATATAAGGATATGTTGGATAGGCAAGACAACTCTTAACTTCAACCTAAGCTCTTAAGCAAGGAAGACAACTCTTAACCTTGTCTTAAGCCCAAGTTATCTCAAGACAACTCTTAAAAGATAACCGAAAATATAAACAAGAAAGTAAGCAAGAATGCTAACCTTTGATTCTTGATTATTGAATGAGAAAATAACAAAATTCGGAGCATATCTTTCTACTCACAAATAATGGGTTGTATTTATAGTATTTGAACACCCTTATCCTAATTCAACTAGTACTTAGGTTTCTTATCCACTAAGGATATGTTTTCCTAAGTCTACAAGGTTTCCTAACACAACTAAAACCTTATCAAGATAGACCTTATCCAAATGTTTCCTAATTTTACTAGGATTCTTGGTCTTTCTTGAATTTCTACCTAGACTAGAATTCCTACCTTATCTTGTATTCTACAGCGGCTGGACTTCCTCTTGGCTTATCCTTCTAAGACTAGGACTCTCAATGCATATTCCTCTGCCCTTAGAATTCTTCTTGTTGTGAGTATCCTATTGCTACTGAAATTCATCATGCGTGTCCTGCTGCTGGTGGAATTCTCCATGGCATGGATGTTCTGCTGCTGCTGGAACTCTCCTTGACATAAACATCTTACTGCAGCTGGAGTTCTTCTTGATAAGAATATCCTTTTTCTGCTGGAACTCCTGCTGGCATGAATGTCGTTCATTAATTAGGATTTTAGGATTAAGTCAAATACTGGCCAGGCCTCACTGCTGGGCTGCATACTTGCTGTTGCCATGCTTGTTGTGCAAATTTTCTGGCCCATGCTCTCCTTTGCTGCCTCATTTTTTGCCCATTGCATTTCCTGCATACTTAGGTTCTCAACATGAACATCTACGACACTGCTTTTGTGCCCGCACGAATGTTTTGGTCACACCCAAAATTTTGTCCCGCACATTGCTGAATGCGCCCAACGCCTCGGCCATGCCTGTGGGGATGTTCCAGTTGCTCCCTGAAGTTCGTCCCAAGCACTGCCAGATGCCTCTGACACTTCTGCCGAGCTTGTGGGTATTTTCCTGTCGCTACCGGAAGTTCATTCCGTGCACTGCCAAACACACCCAATGCCTTGACCACGCCCGCGGGGATGTTTTGGTCACTCCCCAAAGTTCGTCCTACACACTACTGAACACGCCAGACACCTCTGCCATGCCCGTGGTGATGTTCTCGTCACTCTCAGAAGTTTTCCCCGTGCACTGCAAAATAAGCTCGGAAGTTCCTCCCGCACACTACCGAACATGCCCTGATGCTTCTACTGAGCCTGCAAGGGATATTCCGGTTTCTCCTAGAAGTTCATCCCATGCACTGCTGAATGCGTCTGACACCTCTGCAGAGCCAGCGGCGATTTTTTGGTGGCTCCTAAAAGTTTGTCCCGTGCACTATAGAATGCGCCCCACAGCGCTGCCATGCCCGCAGGGATGTTCTGGTTGCTCCCGGAAGTTCGTCCTACACATTGTCAAATCCACCTGATGCCTCTGCCGCACCGCGGATATATTCCGGTCATTCCCGAAGTTCTGCCATGCATTGCCAAACGCTCCAGATGCCTCTGCCGCACCTGCATGGGATTTTTTGGTCGCATTCATTTACAGTTGATTATTTCCACTCTTGGTCCACAGGGATCTCATTTCTTGCCAAAGCCTAACTGTCCACTACAAAAACAGGGTCCACTACAAAAACACTCTTGGTCCACCACAGCTGCTGTAGTTGTGCATGTTGCAATAAACAATGAGAGGAAACCCTGCATGAAGCCAAAGAAATACAATTATATAAATGATAAACCAGATTCCAATGTATTTCTCTTGTATTTTTGTCTTCATTATGTTATAAATTTGACATTTGAAGATCACTGGGAAGCAATTATTTTGGGCAATATATGCATATAAGATGCTACATGTAGACCTTTCTTTAGTGGTCATGTGTATTGATATGTAAGTGTAAACATTGATTAGGTGAAGTACTGGCAAACAAAATTGTTTAAAACCTCTTGATTATTGCCCTTAATCATATACTTAAATTATGAATTAGAAAACAAAAAGAACATTATCTTGGTTATGGCTTGCGATCCATGTGATAAGTTAATTGTTAATTAATGAACCCTGGCTTGGTTATGGCATATTTAAATAATTAAGCAGATTTAATTGTCCAAATTTGATTTACTTATATTAATTATGATTAATCTACCCATAAAGTATTGTTGTATGTGGGCTCATTCCGCTAGTGTGGAACTATGGCATTAGGTTGACTTTGGACATCTAACATATGTATTTCGTGCTTATTTTGTTTTGAGAAATGATATTTATCTTGACTCAGTACATTCTCGACACCGAAAATAGTAAATTTTAAAATTATAAAATATCATTTATATTATTAAAATTTAAAATATTATTTAAATATCTCTCAATTTATTATTTATTATGTATTAAATATAATTCGATATTCATAAAATGTTGAATCGATTTATGTATCATTACTCTTTTATTTATGCATAGAGAAAATTATCTTTCTTTTTGTAGGGGACAAAGTTCGAGGAAATCCTCCTTTCAACAAGGAAATCATTGTTTTCTTCTTTTTGGTCTCTCTTTTACTTTCTAGTTTTTTTCTTTAGAAATGAATAAACATATATGCATAATGTAAATGTTTGT
>BNST01002192.1:0-63959 GCA_019650275.1 Xylocarpus granatum
AGGTACCAATAAAATTACTTTTGGAATCACCGAAGCACATGCAAAGGGGGTAACTATAGAATGAAATACGGTACTAATGAAATTACTCTCGAACCTGGTACATAACCCAGCCTCAATCTACCAGTTAGAACCCAAGTCAAGGCTTCGGAACAAATACCAATTATTCATAGTAACAGTAATATTTAAAATGATATGTTAAGAAAACAAGACACGTTCTCTAATGTCATATTAATTTTGTCAACTAGTAGAGAGAGCAGGTCCGAATGTAGAGTGACAGAAGGAGGTGTAACTTACGAGCAGAAAGAAAGTGAAGTGGGTTGTGTTTGCTTTATCCAGTCTTTGACCTGATTCTTCAGTTGGGTTTTCCATGGATAAAGGCTTCAGTTGGCCATAAACAGATTGAGATCCCAAGGAACTCCACCAAGGTGTTGATGGCAAAGATGAAAACTGCCCAATAGGATTATGAGCAATTCCTTCGTGCTCTTTGAAATACACGGTTTGCATGGCCATTTCTTCCCTCAAGGGCTTCTCCTCAATAATTTAAACTAGGACCTGCAATTCAAAGTTACAATCAAAATTAGCAGCAAATTTGCTGAATTAGAACATCGGAAATTATTAAAAAGATTCAAAAGCAAAGACTTGGACATATTGATATAATGACCTATGCCATGGCAGGATCCTTCCTATTTTGTTGATCTAATAAGATTCACTGAAACATACATTACAAAGAAATCCAAGAACAAGAAAATTAAAAAGAAAAAGAAACAAAGAAAGAGAGAATGATAAGGAATCCGAGACTGTAAGTACTCTCCGACCAACACAAAAAGTAATAATAATATCAGTCCTTATTATTTTCAACCCACCTGTAAATGATTTTCTGCACAGACTGACAATATGACATTCAAAAACTAACAGATAAAACCTCATCACTATTTAAGAAAATTAGATACAGAGAAAAGGGAAGAAAGCATATAAAATCCACATCAGATCGAGCACATTAAGAATTACAACATCAGCATAAACACAGAGAATAAACGGTGAAGAAGGAAGACAAAGGAAACACACAACAGAAGGAGTCAACAGCTAAAAAGATTCTGATAAGACCTAGAGGGTGCTAAATAGGAAAACCAAAAACATGAAAACAAAGAAATAAAGAAGAGAGAACACTCACTTTAACAGATATGACCAGAGCAGTAAGAGTTAATAAATGTAAAATGCTTCGAATTATCGCTAGGCGTGGAAGCAACAGGTAAATCCCTCTTTTGTTAGCGATGTGCAATTCGTCGAGACACAATTCAAGCAAAGTTGAATGCTAGATGAGTAAACGAATGAGAAAGTCGAGATTTGAGAGAAGGGATGGAAGCAGTCTCGAGGTAAATGTATCTTGGCCCGAGATAAGACTCTGTACTGTGATCTACATGGTACCTCATTATATGTCGTAATAGGGAAGACTAACCAATAAGCTTTAGCTGTTCTCATGCATAGTGTAGTCTATGTTATTTTGTGTAATTGCATAAGCACCATAACTTATAGTTAGAATATCTGTTTCTCGTCTTGTTCTGGTCCCGTCCTTTCTCGCAGTCACGTCAATACTGCTAAACCTTATATTAAGTCTTTTAGATTCCAAGCTTTTGGGTGTTGTCATTTCTCCCATTGTCTCTTTTTCTCACGAAAAGTCTGCTTGAACTCGCAAATGGTCTAAAATTGGTCATTATATATGACTAGTTCAGACATGCTGTTATTTATTTTTGCTGTTCTCTCGGAAAGTCTTAGATAACTCCCAACGTGGGCGTGTGAAAGATTTGACTAACATACTGAGAAATATATTTAATTATGTGACATAATGTTTGTTTATGTTTGAGATCTTGAGCTATTTGGCTGAGCATTATCGCATCAATCCTATGGAACATGTGAACTGCGGTAGTTAACAATACATGTCTACTATCTTTTTTGTGTTTATATATAATACACTTTACTATACCTTCATAGATTAAGTAATTTCTATAATTGTATTATCTTATTGTGTCTTGGTTGGCTAGCTTTAACTTTCCATTTGCATTCATTCAATTAAGATGCATATAATCTGTTTAAATAGTATTCAGATTTTAGGTTTTTTTGGGACACTCTTTCTTTCTAATCAATACATTTATGATTTTGTTGGCATTCCAACGTTTTGATGATAAACATAATAAATTTTAACATAAAACATAATCATTAGTATTAGTACTTAAGATAGTGCTAGAACTCATACATAAAGAACTAAAATTTATCTCTTACAAACATTTGAATTCACATTTTTTAATGTAAATAATTTTTTTTTATACAAAAAATTGATTATATAAGTATTTATTTTTTTGTTTTATATTTCTTTAGAAAATCAAAGGTGAAGGGAAGGAATGTTGGGAGAATGAAGATTAACAGAAGCATGAATTTGGAAACACCAATAAAAGTATAAGCGAAAAATGTTCGTTTTTCAAAGAAATCCTTGGTTTACAAATGCCCAACATACTTCCAATTCTATGCCACAAATTCATTTAAGACTGCTTTATAGATACAACAACTTAAATTGACATCTCTCATGACTTCATAAATGACTGTTATTATCACAAAGAAAAAATAATGAAATTAAAATTGACAACTCTCACAATTCTGTAAATATTTGTTATTGTCACAAAAAAAAATGATAAAACTTGTATGATATCAAAGAATTAGTCTAAGGACTTGACAAAGACACATTACTAATGTAAAATTTAACATAGATATTATAAAAATTTTAAAACAGATATCAAATTTAAAATAATTAATATAAAAATAATGTATTTTATATCTAATATATTGTATAGGTAAATTAAACCTTAAAATTATAGATGCCACAAAGGAAACTATAACTACTTAATATAGGAAACTTTTGTTTAGAAATTTGTGACTTTGATTTTCTTAACTTTTCTTAGAAGAAAAGCTTCTATGTCTTATGAAATGAACATTTTGTCTTTATTTACCTTTAAAATTATAGGCAAAGATATATCATTAGCTTCAATCATCATCAAAAGAAAGAGAAAGAAAGGATCAAGTAAGGTTATGGAGTTGGCTATGTTCCCTTGGACAACCTTACTTTTAAAAAAAATTTGTGATTTAAATTTGATATAGCCTTTATAAAACTTGAAACAAATAAAACAATTTGAAACATATAAAATAAATAGTAAAGTATTTAAAATATATACAATAGAAAATTTGAAAATATATAATAAATAGTACTTAAAAAATATATAAAAATTTTAAATAATATTTAAAAGAGTTGAATAACAAAGGATAGCGATACCTATAAGCACCATAGCAAAACCCTAAGATTATTTATTTTGTTTGCTCTTAACTTTACACTATTACTTAGCGACAAGGATTTTTCCTTTGCCATTTAACAATAGATTTTTGGTACAGGCTACATGGAAGAGTATTGTTTGTTATAAGTAGGAGAAATTTGTGACAAAACAATGACTGGATAAATAAGAACTCATATTTTGAAGAGATAAATTCATTAAATAATTAATAAAAAGATGATAAATTAGAATATATAAAGTATTTTTTATTATATCTAACATCCAAAATATTAAAATATGCAAGCTTAAGTTATTTCCACATATTTAAAAAACCCGCCTAATTCCAACATTTAAAATGAAAATATTTTATATTAGTAAATTTTATAATTTTAAAAATTATTTGTAATTTTTGTATACACTATTTATATTCATATTATAAGTTTTATGTTTGAAATTATAATAATCAACACTTTTATTACAATAACAAGTTTTCTTTAATTTATTTTTTTAATTAACTTTCTTTTGACTTTTAATTTCTTATTTAAGCTTTGGATTTAACCCATAATCTTTCTCAAGGATAAAACAATTTTTCATTGTCCTAATCAAACATAGCTATCTCAGAGCTACTAAAATCCAACCTGTAAACCATAAACTCATCTATGATTTCTTTTTACTTTCTTTTTATTTTTTTTATTTTTATTGACATATTGATTATAATATCTCAATACTATAATCAATCTCGTCAAATCTATTAAGAAGCCTTAATAATTTTGGATAACATAAAATGTAAAATTAAAAATATGTTATCGACAAGATTTTTAAAATCGATATTGCAACCAATCCCATCAAATCTATTGAAAAAAATTTAAAATATATAACTACATTAGCACACAAATAAATAGCACATTATAAATTTTGGTAACATTAAATGTCAAATTGATAATTATTACTAATAAAACATGTGTGTAATATTGATATTGTAACCAATCCCGTTAAGTATATTGAAAAAATTTAAAAAAAACACAAACAAACATCGTATCATGAATTTTATTGACATATTAGATATCAATATTATAATCAATCCCATGAATCTGCTGAAAAGTATAATTGCCTCAATGCATAAATAGTAATATATTATAAAACTTTGATAACATTAACACAAGGACAAATTTATAATTGAAAACTAGGGGGCAAGCTATTAAAATTGAGGGGCAAACTCTAATAATAGTTCATAAATCAAGGGCTAAAATACTAAAAGTTTAAAATTGGTTACTAAAGAATTAAAAGAAACATTTTTAGTCTTATATGAATTTAATTATTTTTTAGAAGTGACATCAATGCACAATAAATAATATACATTAAATTTTGAAAACATTACAAAGTTAAATTGGTATACTTTACAAACAACACATGTAATATCAATATTATAACCAATCTCATTGAATTTATCAAGAAATCTTAAACATTATAGCTAAAGCAATACATAGATAAATATTATGTTATAAATTTTGATAATATAAAGTGTCAAATTGGTAATATTTATTAAATGAGATATGAAATATCAACAGTATGTTTGATTCTTGTCAAATTTATTTTTAAAAAATTTAAAATTATATAATTACATCAATTGATAAACAATAGTATTGATTAAAATATCAAATCGATACTATAATATTCACCAAACATGTAATATCAATATTATAGACAGTCCCACAAAGTTGGTGAGTGAGAGTGAACAACCTCTCAACTCAAGTTGTCAACTTCATTCATTGCTTGAAAAAAAAATGATAGCTAAGTATGTTATGTATCTAACTTTCCAATCATTAAGACAAGAATTTTAATTTTAGTTGATGAGAACAACTTTGTAGTTTTTAATCATCAAATAAAATAAGCATTACCTTCTAGGATTTTATATAATATTTTATTGAATGATGAGGAAGGGAAATTAAAGAAACCCAAAACGGTGATGAAATTGCAACTATAATTTAAGGTTGGTGATCTAAATTGACTTGTTTTGGGATTTATTTATTTATTTTATATTTTTAAGTTAAGGTTCTAAAATATTATTCGAGTGTTGGTCTAATATTTGCCACCAAACATGTATTATAAAAATTAAAATTATATAGGTTTCCTCAAGTGGGCATAAGGAAACTTTTTGGGTCCTTTTTCTCTTAATAATTTAGGGTTACAAGCTTGACATTAGTAAAAGGCAACATTGTGTATGGTGTAAGTGGTGGAGATTCTTAACTTTGCCTATTCCTCTTTAAGCAAAGCCAAATTCCTTTGTGCAAACAACCTAGCTACGAACATTTTTTTTCCCTCTTTTCTTTAATTGCACTCTTTCTTTTGTAGTTTGTAGTCTCTTCCTTTCTCTTTCCATGTACACTTATTTTGTTTTATTTATAAAAAAAATAATTTCCAGACACTTGTCAGTGTGACGATGCCACAAGTCAATCCCTAAAATAATAAATTTTATTGGCATGAAATTAGCTAGGGTGCATTGAACGTAAATTTTACATCTATTATATCAAATTTATTTATAATACATTGATGTAAGGTACATCTAATTTTTTTATATCACACAAAATTTGAAAATTTTTACATAAAAATTTGAAATAAGTAATAGAAAATTAAATCTAATATATCGCAGTTAATTCTGTGTTAAATTCATTGATGCGTTGATATAAAGTATATCTATTATATATATATATCACACAAAATTTGAAAAATTTTACATAAAAATTTAAAATAAGTAATTGAAAGTTAAATCTAATGCATCGTAGTCAATTTTGTATTAGATTCATTTATGATACGTTGATAGAAAATACGGCTAATTTTTTATATTTGTATCACACAAAATTTAACAAACTTTACACTAAAATTTGAAATAAATACTAACAAGTTCAAACAAGTCAAATTTCTTATTTGAAATTTATATATCAATATTTCAAATGTTGTGTAAAGAAAAAAAAATTGAGTGTAGTTTACTATTGGCAAGCATGAAATCTTTTGCAATTAGATTTTGCAATCCACCTCAGATTGAGCAAACGTTGTTAATTTGTAATTCTTTAATTAACACTAGCAAACAATGCCATTGGGTTCTTTTGGATATGTTCAAAAAACTTTTACCTTTTAAATTGCTAGTGTGCTTTGCTATATATCATCTCATGAGAAAAAGATATGCACGCATCACTCTAGTATATATATATATATATATATATATTATAGAGAGAGAGAGAGAGAGAGAGAGAGAGAGAGAGAGAGAGTTTACTTTTGCAATTTAAAGTGAGGGGACTATAATTTCAAGTTCAAAATTTTGACGGAAATATTAGGAGGAAAGAAATTATTTAAACCATTGAAAATAGGTAGTTAGTATGATTCAATATGCGCATTTATATATAAATTTATGTATAATTTTTAGTAATTTAAGTCTGTATTTTATAAATAAAAATATTTCTCTAAAATCAAAAATTAAGATACAAAATTTTTATTTTAATTGAAATAACAACACAATTAATAGAATAAGATCAAATTTTATATTATATTAGTTGAGATAAATTTTTAAATTCTAACATTATAAGTATAGTATTATTTAATTAATTATTATAAAATATTAATATTTAGAATTATATATATAGTATATATATATATATAATTTGTTGCACATTAAAGACAAAATGTGACATGGAAAGAGCAAATAGAAAGTGTGGTATGAAATGGGATTGTCACTAAGCAAGAAGTGGATTAATGATCCTAATTCTTGTTTCTTTCCTAATTAGTGGGTGATTAGATTTTGTGAATGATGGATTTATTAGAATAAAACTAATCCCCATAATAATCTTCTCCAACATTACAACAATATTAGTCTCTCTCATGTGATGGAGAGACCAACAGCAAAGTGAGAAAATCTTCATTAATTAATTAATTTCTTTTATAATCTATGTAGTTAAAGTATGACAATGATGTTGAAGAACGACCAAACCTTAAATTGATTACTTGCACTATCACAGTCCATCCAACTAACTTTATTTTGGTTTTCTTATCACTATCAATTGACTTGGCTAAATAAAACAAAAGAAAAGTACCATTAACCTAAAATTTGATTATGAAACTAATTATGAAATCAATGCAAAGCTTTTGTCCCTAATACGAAGTCATCAGGAATAATGTCGGTGCAAATTTGCAATGATGATTCATAAATCACCAAATGCATTGGGATATCAACTACTTTTGGACTAGATTTTGAATGTGATTCACGTTGGTTTTTTAAAGAAAATTTTAGTTTAATTCGTTTTAACATAAAATCTTGACAACACTATTGTAAATAACTAATTTAATATCAATTTAGTTATAGATTCATGATATAACTAGAAAGACACTTCAAATATGAGATGTAGATTATCGGACATCCTCATTTCATGTATCTTCTTTTATATCTTTGTATCCAAGAATCAACAAATTCCATTCCACATTGTTCATAAAATTGTAGAGTAGTGAGCTTGCTTCTTCCTCAAACACACATTCAGTCTAAATCCTTGTCAAATTATTGGCAAATACTTTTTCTGCTTCAATGGTTCATGGCCAAAATGGTTCAAGATGCGTTCAATGTTGAGCAAGATTGATTCTTTAAATAGACGGTGCAGATGTGCTGCGAAAACGATTCGTTTCGGCTAGAGATTGATCAAGGTTTCAGCTCAAATGAGCTTAAAACCGTTCATACTTGAGTCCAAATAGTACAAGTATGCCCCATGTTGGACTTTATTGAGCCTAGGCCGAAGGCTTGATTGAGCCTGGACCATTGTTATACCTGGGCCTAACAATTGGGCCAACAAATTCTGACTTAGCTTTTAAACGAACGGAGGTTTTCTTGTGAGAAAATTGAGGTTTTCTCTACAATGACCATTATTTTAAAAATATTATTAAAAATAAATTAAATCTTTTTCAAATTTCAAAAATTCCATATGGAAATATAAACGAAATTCAAATTTCAAATCTCTTGCATCATCATCACCAATGAAATTTTATGCGTTACAAACACCAACCCACTTTTCTGTAATAACTTTGTATATACAAGGAGAGGCTATTTTAGGCATAAGGGCAAAGAATAGCATATCAACAGGATAACATTTCTAATTCAATTCTCAATATAAATGGTAACATAATCTGCACAAAAAGAATCCTCATGATATGCTCAATAATATAATAAGGTAACATATTCAATATCACAATTAAGTGACAACAAGGCCATTGCATTGATAACAATACCATGTTTATAAAGTTATGGTAAAAAGTTTGCATCCATGTGGCATAAAATGTAACCTAATAACATACCATATATTTCACAGCAACTTACGTTACAGTTCTATATCTATGTGCTGGATTTATATGAATGCCAACCATGCTGCTATATCTATGTGCTGGATTTATATGAATACCAACTATGCTGCGACGCCGGTTACTGAATACCAATTTTGTATCCCAACTTTGTATGTGTTGTACACTATTGACATTACAAGATAATATGGCATACGTTATAAAAATTGTCACATGACCTAAACTCTCTATAGTACGCTACAAGAATTATACCGCATATTATTGACTATTTATATGATTCCAATCTCTTGATGAATGTGAAATATTCTTAGTGTACATACAATAATGTAACAAACATTAGTCACCAAATAAGGCAAAATAAAAATAAAAGCACAATACATTATGCCTGCGGCTGTGAGGTGAATTTTCCACAATATCTGTGATATGCAAAATTGACAGAAAAATGAATCTTACTTGCAATGCATGAAATATTTCAGAATTTCCTAATTTGCATATGATAGAAAGATAAAAATGTGATTTAAATTCGATCACACGGCAATATGATTGATTATAAGATTTTTGTGAGGATCTAATGGGGATGTATCAATCTTGACAACATTCCTTATATGAGCAATCAGATAAAAAATCATTGAGCATGCTATCTATGCATGATCGCGATAATACTGAGTATAGTCAAGGGGAGTTAAGTACCCTAAGGACAAATATAGGTTACTAGGGAATTGACTAAAAGGAGAAATTGCATCGGATGGTAATTGAAAATGGAGTTGGGCGAAATTCATTAAACCATTAACAATTTCTTGAGGTTGACAAAAGTACTACTAGTTCAAGAGCTTCATTCGCTTACCTATTCCTATCAACAGCATACGATCTAATCTAGGCTAGCTAGTACATGCAACGAAATACTTTGGTGTTACAAGTAAAGCATCCAACAATGAATTTTACATATTTCTTCATGCAATTTTCTCATTAAAGTATTAATTTTAGAATCTTATAAATTCAGTTTGGTACTTGAATCAATCAAAAAAAATATATAAGTCATATATTTTGAATGAATTCCATTAAGTTCTGACCATTTGCGGGCATATTTTTCTTGATTTATACTGCTCTAAAATGTGAATAAATTTTATGTGTAAGCAATCTTAGTATGCACAAAATAACAAAAACATATGTACAAATTTGCTCATGCGGATGTGAGAAAAATAAGGTTCTAGAAAACACATCAATTAAATGTTTCATATTATTAATAGCACAATTAATGATTATGTTACAAATTACAGTCAAGAAACTCTTTATTACAAGAATCCAAGGGAATTTAAGGACATCTATTGCTGTAAACAATGCCAGTTAAGCATGTTCATCACGGGGGTTTAGATTTTAAATCACCGGAAAAATCGCGACATGCAGTTCACACAGTACAAAACATGCCCTGCATAAACGATCAACTGATCGATATACTTCTTGATCATGACTTGTAAATGCAGATAAATAATCAAAGATAAACAGTCAAAGTTTGTCATCAACAAGTTTAGTCCTACCCTATTGTCCTATTCTATGAAAGCACGTGTTAAAGAACAATAAAATGGTGATCTCCCTTGCAGTATTTTTTTTATCTATTAGCATCATTAACGAATATAATCAGTGGCATAGTACAGATAAAAACTTGAAAAACCAATTGTCTTCAAACTTAGGCCAGATAAAATTCAAAAGCTAGCATTAAATAACAATGAATTATCCTGCAATAGCCAACAATGAAATTTAATTCTGTGACAATCCTAAAATCATGACTAGCAGATTTTTTAACCAATATGCATTACACCATTAATAGCTACAAAATTCCCAAAAACCACATTAAAGTTTATTTACAGTTTTGCCCCTCAAATAGTAAGATTTCACCTCTCCCTACGCTATATAAACCCACTCTTGGTCTGTGTTTTAAAACAAGAGAGACTAACAAAAGCAGTAAAAATGACGAGAAAGAAGGTGAAGCTTGTGTGGATAGTGAGTGATAGTGCTAGGAAAGCCAGCCTTAAGAAAAGAAGGGCAGGCTTGCTGAAAAAAGTGAGTGAATTGGCCACCCTCTGTGGTATCAATGCTTTCATTGTCATTTACAGTCCAGGTGACAAGGAACCAGCCATGTGGCCATCACGCCCTGTGGTGGAACAGCTACTTGCAAGGTTCCAGAGCATGCCAGAGATGGAACGGTGCAAGAAAATGATGAATCAAGAAACTTACCTCAGAGACAGGGTGACCAGAGGGCAAGATCAACTGAAGAAGCACCATAGGAAAAACAAGGAGATAGATGTTTCCCATCTCATGCATCAACTTCATAATGTTAAGACAATTGATGATTTTAATGCAAATGAACTGCAAGGTATGGTTTGGTTTGTGGAAGAGAAGAAGAAGGCCATAAAGAAGAGGGTTGACTACTGTCAACAGGTTAATCCTCTCCTACCAGAGACTTCTCTTCCTCCTCCTCATCAACTACCTGCTCCAGCAGACATGCATGCTCAAGTCGAAGGAAGTACCAGCGGAGATGGGACAACTGCAACAGAGCCAGTTCCGTGGGATCAATGGTTCATAGATATCATGAACAATAGTGAGAATACTGCAGGCAGTAGCAGTAGCAAGCCTAAAAGTGATGCAAGACTAACTCCATATCAAGCATTTGCAGCAAGTTCCAGTGCTGCAAATCAGATGGGGTTCCTGCTAGGGAATCTTAAAGCCTATAATATTGGGGTTACTGATATGGGGCTGCCACATGGAAATATCCATATTGGTAGTGGCAGCAGCAGAAATGATATTGGTCTGGGGATGCCCAACACAAATATCAATATTGGAGGCAACACTGGCAGTGATATTAATCTGGGGCTGCCACAAGGGAATACAGAAGCTGGTAGCACTGCCGCCAGCAGTGACATGGGCATGCCCTCTGAATTTTTCAGTGGCAAAACTGCTGGCAGTGATGTTGGGCTGCCTTATGATGTTACCAAACCATGGCCTCACAATTTCTATCCCTGAATTTGTGTTTTTCTGACCTAGGGCATGCAGTTTCTGTATGACCATGTCATGGAATATGTGTTATGTTTTCTTTCAATCTAGTCATTTATGTTACTGTATAGCTGAAGTTATTCAGCTGTTATGTTTTCTTCAATCGAGTCGTCTGTGTTATTGTACAGCTGAAGTTTTTCAGCTGTTGTGTTTTCCTTCAATTGTCGTTTGTGTTATTGTATAGCTGAAATTTTTCAGCTGTTGTGATGTTATGCGTCTGTTATTTAAAATAAAATAAAAAAAAGTTATGTTTGCATTATTTCAGTGTTTATGTATTATCCAGCCTGTTTTCGCATAAATCCACACACACACATCACTAAAAGGAAAACACTAATCGAAAAATCTAACTTCTATATATATAAAAAAAATCCGACAGTTAATGAGCAAGTACATATTACCTTGATTAAGAAAGTGGATTACTCTATCCCTCAATCGCGATCACTTCCAATATTATATGAATGATAAATAATTGAAGATTCTCTTAACGTGTGCCTTTAAGACATGCATCGAGACTCCTTATGTTAAGAACCATAAAAAGGCACATCAATACAAAGTTTTGTATTGAATGCGATGCACGTTTCAATACACATCGGCAGTCAAAAGTCTAACTTCTAAATATGTTTGAAAGAAGGAAAAAAAAATCTAACATTGATTGAGGGACATATTGTCTTAATTGAGAGAGTGAAATACTCTGCTACCTCAATTGCTACAACTTCTAATATTACATTAAAAATAACTAATTGAAGATTTTATAAATGTCTGCCTTTAATACATGTGTCAAGTAAGACTATTCATGTTAAGAATCTTAAAAAGATGCATCGACACAAGTTTTCTAATGTTTCGATGCATGTTTGAATACACATGTAATCAAAAGTCTGACTTCTATATACGTTTCAAAGAATGAAAAATCTAACATTTATTGAGAGAGAAATTGTGTTGATTGAGAGAGTGAATTACTCTACTACCTCATTTGTGATAACTTCTAATATTAAATTAAAGATAACTAAATGAAGATTCTCTAAATCTGTGCCTTTGAGACACACATCAAGTGAGACTCTTCACGTTAAGAATCTTACACATCAGTACAAATTTGTTAACGTAATGATGCTTGTTTCAAACACATAAGTAGTCAAATGTCCAACTTCTATATGTTGAGAAAGGAAATGTTGTTTTGATTGACAGAGTGAATTACAATAAACCTCATCTGCATTCACTTCTAATATTACATGAAAGATAACTAGTTGAATATTCTCTTAAAGTGTGCCATTAAGACCCAGGGTCAAGGAAGATGCTCTTGATGCTAATAATCTTACAAAGACACATTAATATAAGCTTTTTATTGTATTGATGCATGCATCAATACACGTATCCAGTCAAATTCTTGAGTTTTGTAGACGTTTGGACATCAAGAATCTTAACACATGCTGGCATATGTTTTCATAACTCATTAACTTATGCTACTTATGAATAGAAACAAAATAAGGTAAAACATTCCAATCTATTTTTTGTTAGCACTAACAATGCTCTCTTGAGATTTTATATTCATTATAAGGGTTGGGATCAATGCCCTCTATTTTACACAAATTATAGATAATTGAAATTATATAAAGTTTGATTTTTATTTCCAGTTTATTCAAGACGTTATTAGTTTCCTTTTCATAAAACTAAATTAACACTAAACATTTTCATGTTCAAGTATCATTATATGGTGCATCTTCACTGTGATTAAACAAAATATTTTCACTGTATTAATTTTGTGTCTATGTACATGGTTTAAGTATTACTTGACTAATACCATTATACAACATACATAATATTTTACCATTTACAAAGAAAGAATGATGAAGCAAGTTGACTTTTTATGGTAGTTAATGTGAGCAATGAACAAAGCTAATAGTGCAAGCAATTTGCCATTTCGTTTAAGCACCTATTTTTTGTTTGGTTGTAAGGTAGGGATGAAGGTGAATTTTCTTCTTTTATTCAAAGATTAAGCAGATTGGCGGAGAGAAACTTAAAATGGTAACTAGCTTCTACATTTTCCACAAATTTTAACTTGTTTAAGAATTAAAAGCACCTTTTTCCTTCTTATTCATCCTCTGAAGACCGAATTAAACACAAATCTTCCAGATTATGTAATATGGTTCAATATTACCCCTTAAATTTCACCTGAAAGCAGTTTTACAATTTACCAAAATTATCTTCTGATATTAAGAAAAATTCTACAATCATCAGACCATCCTTCTCTGTGAAGTTTATAGATAAACAAAGCAAATAAAGGGGAATTTCAAAAATTCAAACCTAACATAATTAATGAATATTCAAATAATTTTGGAGTGTTTAAATTTACCTCAAGGACAAAAAGCAATGTAGAGACAATATCCATTTAAAATACAAAGGGAAAAAAGAATAACAACATACCAGTAGAAGGACTCTACAAAACAACAGAAGCACAATTAGAAGATCTTGCCATACTGACTAGTGAGAGAATCCCTGAGATTCGAATAAAGGCCATAGAGGGAATACTGACGAAGGTTCTCAACTTCATACCATGAATTGAGAACTGAGAGGTGCTTATCCGTGCCTGAGAATGCCAATTGTATTCCAAGGCTACAATCTACAGAGCCTCCATCGTTCTTACACCTGGATGTGCGGATTGCACAATCCTGTTTGTTGAGGCAGACAAAGTTAGAGTTCCCTGAACATTTAGAACAACCATCCCTTTTCCAGTACAAATTTTGTAGCCTTCCCTTCTTAAACTCAAGCACCTGCATTTAACATAATTTCATCATTTTCAGCAATGTTTACAGGGTAAGCTGCAATGATAATGAAACAGAATCTTTACCAGCACAGCATCACTTACAAGAGTAAAGCTGGTTACTGTGTATGTATTATTTGCAACAAAAGCAGGGGGCGACCTTGCAGCATATTTCCGACCAGCAAATGCAACCATATTGCCACCATAAACATCCTGAAAAACATAACAGATTATGACAAAAAAAATTAGTAACAGCTGATACAATCATTTTTGTGAACCAATTCAAAAAAAACATGTTTCATGTAAATAGCCAAACTCTTAAGGATGAAAAGGAAGGTGACAATTTGAAGTTAGCGGATTTGGTTTTATAAGAATTACAAAATTTCTTGAATGCAGTGAGAAACCAGGCTTGAGCCAAATGCACAGGACTGATATAGTTCTCAACCTTCCGGGGCAATGCCACCTAACAAGTAGACGTAGAGCAAGGAATAATTAAACCTACTTTAAAATGGAAAAAAAAATATATATTTAAGGCTACTCTACATAAATATTATCAAACATCAATCAGAGAAAAATAAAAAAGTGTTACATATCAAAACAGTAAGTTTAACTAGCCCAATAAAAGTTATACCAACTCATTTCATTGAACCAAAAGTTTGCAAATATGGCACAAGGAAAAAAAGGAAAAACTAATATGAGTATACACTGAGGCCCTCGCTCAGTAGAAGAACACACAAAATAATATGAATTAAATGCACATAATGAAAAGACACAATCAGACTAGCATGCATACATTTTATTGAGCTCCATGTCCTGCTCTTTTCTGCTCTAAACACTCTACATGTCACTCTTCATCAAGCAAATATCAGACCCGCACCAGAATGTTTTGCAACAGACATATCCAAGCCTCAGAACAGAACAGATAAGGAAAGGCTTTCAATGAGAGTTTCTAAATCTGTATTTTCATGAGAAAGGACTAAAAGCTAAATTAAATCATATGTAATCAATCCTAAACATACTTTCTTTCTTCTGGTTGTCTTCCATCAACTAAATCCCAGATTGATCTCAGTCAGTCTCAATCAAACCACGAGGAAAAACGAGTTAACCCCAAGAAGAAAACAATATAATAAGCTGTCTAAAAATAATTACTGCAAAAAAGAAAAAGAAAAAAATTGCAAGATAACAACAATCTCAAGATGTAAAATACATTAAGTATAGACTACTATTTCTCAATGAATTTCAAAACCCGCTAAGCTATACGCTTTATAATTGCAAGAAAAAAATTCCAATATTCACTTGTTCTTACTACTAATAAAGGCAGAGTATAATTAATTTAAACAAAACAGTAATCCCAACTATTAACAGTAAAACATCAAATAAAATCCACGAAGAGAACTGTAATTGATATAGAACTGCATGAGAGAGTGCAAAGAAAGTAACCGGAGAGAAAGAAGAGGTGTTGATGGTGAGGAGAGAGATCTCGTCGACTTTAGGTCTAAAAATGGCGATCTGAGCATTGTTCGTAGAAAGAGAGAGTCTGCGATCACAGGGAGACAACAATTGGCTGATGTTGTAGACGAAACTATTGCTCGACGCTAACGCTATGCCGAAGGTGAAACCGTCAGATTTTTGGACCTTCGTATCGGCACACGGCGAGTACACGTGGTTCGTGTTGTCGGATGATGCAACTAGAAACGACGACGTCGTCAGAAGAAGAAGGAAGAGGATCGTCGCCATTGCTGTAACCTTTCTTATTGTTGCTTTTTTTGTTGAATCATTCTTGTGAGAGCTTTGCTTCTTTGCTCTGTGACTTTTGTCTTTAAGCAAATTTTTTAAAATGACCATATTTTTTAATATATTCATAAAAATAACCCAATTATCCTTCTCCCTAAACTCATCAATAAAATATATTTTGATCAAAATATTCTCAATAATAAAAAAAAATTGTACACAATTTTCTTATAATTTTTATTCCAAAATTCTTACAATTTTTTTATAATTTTTATTACAAAATTCTTAAAAATAAGTAATTTATAATAAATAAACCACTTATTTATATAACTAAAATGTATTTTCGTCAAATTTTATTTTTAATTTATATAATTATATTAAAAATTATTTTAATTTTTAAATACATTATTGTTTAATTTCAAGTATTATTATGATTCTTTTTTAAGAACCAAATACTATTTCTCAATTATGATGCTCAAAATAAGTTTAATAAATTAAGTTTTGTTATTCAAAATATTTTTAAAATTATATATTTTTTAACGAGTTTAATAAAAAATAATGTAATATAATTATTTCTGTAAACTGACCTAAGGATGGTTATTTTAAAAGATATATATTTCTAAACTTTTTACTTGGGCCCGGACTAAAACCAAACTCATTGGGTTTGCAAAAGCCCGCCCCACTCATTGGGCCCGTTTCAAGAATAACAATGTTATGTGTTGAATAAAGAAAATTTTCAAATAAATTAAAAGATATTATTACATCAAAAGAGTACACGATGTATGTGTCCATAATATAATTTTATCACGTTAGTATATATAAATAAAAAATTATATATAATATAATATAATATCAATTATTAATATTAAATATTAATTGAGACTCCATAATTTAATGTTAAAAAATGTGATATTATTTGAGATAATTTATTTTTATAAAAATACAAATTAAATTATAATATATGACATTATTAACTCTCACGGCTGAAATTTATATATAAATTTACTACTTGACTGAGGAGGATTGTTCAATGTTATACAATAAGGAAGAACATTCTTTTAGTACATAAACTCGAAAAATTTTAGATTCTTATTGTTATTACAATGTTACTGTTTTATTATTTAATTATATAATATCATGTGTAATCACATCCTAAAATTACACATCCATAAACTAATGGATTCGATTTAGATGAGTTGAGTTTAAATGTACTCACCCTTAATGTTTAGAATACTCCTTAAAAATTTATTGTGTGTATATGCACGTCTAGGCGTGCGGGCGCGCACACACACACGCATATATATATATATATATATGTGTGTGTGTGTGTGTGTGTGTGTGTGTGTGCATATATGTATATATGTATTTATGTTTATGCGTGTATGGTTTGAAATTGACAATTCTTAATTTTTATACAATTTTGTATATTATTTATATTTTTATTGGATTATTTTTAATTAAAATATTAAAATTTTATGTCACGCGTGCATTAATTAAACATATTAATTATATATGTTATATTTGATTTCAATTTTTAAAAGAGTATCAATTTAATAGTTGAGAAAATATTGTAAAAAATTATGTAAAGTTAAAAATCTCTCAAACTGATCTCTGTATATACATAATAATTAAGTTTAAGAGTTCTTAATTTTTATGCAATTTGTTACGTTATTTATATATTATTCAATTAATCACTATTAAATAATTGAAATTATATTTTATATGTATATTAATTATGATATTAATTACATATATATTATTTAATTTTAATTGTTAAAAAATATATTAATCTAATAATTGAATTAAGAAATTAGTATTAAAAAAAATTGCATAAAATTATTAAGTGTTTGATTCTATTTTTTATACATCCACATGCATGTGCACATATACAAAAATCAAAAAATTTCTTAAATTTATATAATTTATTATATTAATTTTTAATTATTAAATCAATACAATTTTAATTGTTAATATTAAATTTAGTACATATAATTATAATATATTAATTATATAAATTAAGTTTAATTTTAATTATTAAAAATATATTAATTTAATAATTAAAAAATTATATAAAATTAAAAAAATTCCTTCGCTATATATGAGAAATGACCAACCACCGGCAAAGTTCAGAGCCAACCACATCCAGAAAATGATACAAGTGGGATATGATATGCTCTGCATAATACAACCTGTTACGCCATGATTATACGGTGCTGTACAGTTAGAAACTAGCCTAGTTCTGTAAATATAATCGAAAAATCAGCAATGATTTCATATGTACCGTATGATTTACATGCTCTTCATTTATGGTAGGTGGAAATTGCCAACGGCTTGACACCAAACCCAACTAAATTTTTCTATTACCATGTCTGCACTCTACCCGTATGACAAAATTCCTGCGGGCACATTACTGGAGCTACTTACTTGCCAATTGCATGGTAACTGCTTGCACGCCAGTACACAGAGTATTGAATAAAATAAATATGCAAGAAACGGATGATATCTTACAATTGAAAGAAGTGCGTTACCGTCTATTATATAATATAAGAATAAATTAAGTGTAAAATTAAAGTGGATGAATCAGAAAATTACATATTAGTTCTGATGTTCTGAAAAATGCCACATTAGTTGAGTAATTATTTTGTTTGATCAAAAAAGTCCTTACTATTTCCTTTATTATTCACTTTAATCCTTAATGTTTTAGTCATTTGGACTTTTAATCCCTTGCTTAGTCCTCGTTAAACTAGGATTATCATTTCCTTGAAGTTTGTTGCAATGCCACTCACTTAATACAATAAAACCTCATTAACCCAACTAATTGTATGTAAACATACAATTTCACTTAAGTAACAAGCATGCATAAATTAATTATTGTTAAATTGCACAAACTATGAGTTAACAATAGAGAATGTACATGTCCTATTTATCACTTATCCATACTTCACATCTAGGTAAAAATGCGCACGCACGCACGCGCATGCACATGTGCACACATGAAAACAATGAACGGGCTCTCAATTTACATAATTTGTTACATCATTATTTAACAATTGGATTAATGTAATTTTAATAATTAAAATTAAATTTAACCTGTTTAATTAATATATTATAATTAATGCATATATTAATTTAAATTTTAATCATTAAAAATACATTAATTTAATAGTTAAAAATTAATGTAAAAAAATTATGTAAAGGAAAGAGGTTTCTAATCCTTCTCTATATTTTTATATAATAATTCAATTTTAAACAGACATTGGTTGAGTGATTAAAGTGAAATTGATTGAAATAATAGAGATTAAAGCAAATAATACAAGAAATGGTAACTTTTTTGTGACTAATATTAGGAACTAAAAAAACTAATATAAGCATTACAATTGTATTGGTAAGAACATTTGTGACTAATACGAGAAATCACTTAATTAAGGTGAAATTTTTAAGAGATTAAAGTGAAATAAATTGAAATAGTAGGGATTAAAACAAATAATGAGAATTAATAGAATCTTTATGATTAATATGAAAAAAATATCAAGGTTGAAGTGATATTTCTTAAAAATTTAGGGACTGATCTAGAATTGTCCCTCCATAACATGCAGACGCATAGCCACGTCCATGGCCACATATTATCAAATTATGCATCGGAAAAGTAGGATGTCTTCACATGTATTCCAGCCTCATTGTTGTATCTCTTTATCTCAACACAAATACGTCTTCCCTCATTTATAACTTCGCCAATACTCCCTCGCTCTCTCTTTCATGTATTCCATGATACAGTTGACCTTTTTAAAATAGAAAGTTATAAGAATCCTCTAGCAACTTCTTCTTCTTCCATGGCTGACCAAGCCGACATTTCCTTCATCTTCTATGCCATTCATCCTTTTGCAGCATGACCAACAACACGCCTGATGTCTGCCCCGGAAGCGGTGGCTTCCTTGGCTCTAGCAACACCGGGGGGCTTGGCTACGGCATAGGGATTTCAGCTGGGATTCTTCTGCTCATCACAACAATCACTTTAGCTTCTTACTTTTGCACCCGCGGCCAACAGCAGACGAATCCGTCGCAGGAGCAGAGGAATAATAATCAGCGAGGACAAAATCGTGAACCGCAGAGTGTTGTTATCGATGTGGGATTGGACGAAGACACCATTAAGAGTTACCCAAAGTTGCAGTATTCGGAAGCGAAGCTTCAGAAGAAGGATTCAACCGCCACGTGTTGCTCTATATGCTTGGCGGATTACAAGAGTTCCGATAAGCTTCGACTTCTGCCGGATTGTAATCATCTCTTTCATGTCAAATGCGTTGACCCGTGGTTGAGATTGCATCCCACATGTCCTGTCTGTCGAACGTCACCGATTCCGACTCCGTTATCGACGCCTCTCGCTGAGGTGGTTCCGCTCGCCAGCAGTCGGGACTGAAAACACTAGAAAGCAGTTATCATACGGAAGCTAGCTGCCGCGGGCAGATCCTCTAGTCCTACATTCTTTCTTATTTTTTCTCGTTTTGATGTAGTTATGGATCAAAATTTGTGTTACAATGATTTATACGTATGCAATAGAGCTTCTGGTAATTACTTTAATTGTCAATGGCTGCAGTGCAGCGCAACATAAATTAGAGAGAAGAAGAAGAAGCATTTGAAGATTGGAAATGTCATGTTTGCCATTTGTGTTACACATTTAAATTCCCGAGCATGGTTATAAATGTCGTTGTATCTGATGTTTTGCCGTGGTGGCCTCAGAGCAGTTCGTGCTGGTTGAAATTCCAAAATTTGAGTTTTGCTCAATATTATCACAATTTAAAAACTCCCTGTCCCTAAACTCCGGCAGCTTGCTGGTTTGCATTTCCCAAGCTGTGTCTGCTGATAATCGGCGGATTGAACGCAGCAAAGAATGTATGAATCTGTTGCTTCACAGCAAAGAAATTACAAGGAGAGTCTCCGAATGGAACAAGTGTAGAGGTCATTTATACCGCCATTCTTCAATACTAATTCATCATATTTTTATTTTATTTAATACAATATTATTTAATTAAAAATAATTATTAAATTTTTTATTACAAATCAAAAAGTAATAACGTAGACTAGATAACCAATGAACCTATAAATTATATTAAAATTATTGTCTTATTAATAATAAAATTTAAAATAATTATTTAAAATAAATTTTTTTTTATAAAATAATCAAACAACGATATAAAATGTGTTATTGGTTGCAACAAAATTTACATAAAAGTCTAATCAAATCTGTTAAAATTATGTCATCTATATAAGAAAATTTTAATTTATTTTTTTTTCTTATAATTGAATAATTTTAAAATAAATATATAAGTAACATAATATTTATTAAATATTGTTGTAAATAATATGATAAAATAATCTCATACAAGATGGTCCAAATCAAATGAATTACTCTATAATTAAACAAACAAAGTCAATTACTCAAATTAATGCACAAAATTCAAAAGCATGGCTCATGATCCCATGTCCCCTTATCTAAATACTATAATAATTTTTTAAAAAAATACGATCTAAACAAAGAACAAAACATTTTATTAAGCCAAAACCCTGTATTAAATTAAACATGTATGTGATTTAGCTGTTGATGTTGAAAGAATGATGATATTCATATTTCTATGAATCCTATTTGATAATAGCTTTTGACTTATCCTTACTATAAATAAATATTATCATGATATTTAATTATAAATAATTTAAATTATATTTTTATATTTTTTTAATTTATATTATAAAATTAATTTATGTATTTAATAAAGATATAATTTAAATTATTCATTATTATTTATATTACGTGTCGATATTTACTTAAAAATTAATTATAAAAAAATTAAGAGAAAAAAAATCTTGATTCCGTTGAAAGTTAAAAAGGCATATTTAATTTATGTTAGATCTAACCGGGGTTGCATGGTTAATTAGCGATACTTAATCAAGGGTTGTTGTTGCTTGAATGTACTTAATTTGAATTTAATAATGTTTAGAGAAAATTTTAAAGATGATTAAAAAAGCATGTAAACCAAAATTAGGGCTAAGAAAACGATAACGTTTCACCTAACGGTCCGCGCCAACTAACAATCATAGAGGAGAATATCGTCTGCACTCGTTCACACATATGTAACACAGGGTGAGATAGTAACGACCAAGTCCCTAAAGTCTTACATTTTCACAAATAAGGAATTATTTTCTCCATATTTGTTATGTAGAACCCAATGTGAATTAAAATGACTGAAACATCCCTTTAGAGCCATTATAGTATTCAAATTACAATCAAAATCGTACTTATAAAGAGCAAGTTGGTCGTAGGAATTAGGGACTTATTTGATGCAAAAGTACTAAATATGTCCATAATTGTATAAACGTAAGAGATTAGGGGTCGACATGTTAATCAAACAGATCACCACCGTTACTTTTTTGTATCTATTAATATGTACGGTAATGATCAGATATAGTTCCTACTTCATACCGCACAGAATAAAAATGGGAATCCGATACTTTTCTTAATCTTCTTCTTGTATAGCAGAACAAGCCACTGTACTCATCTGTCATTTCTGGACTCTCTCTTAACAAAAATCTCCCAAATTATTCAGTAATTTTTCTGGAATCAACAATGGCGATGATCGATTACAATCTAGCGATTGTGTTATCGCTTTGTTTGATGGTACCTTTGACCCAAGCCGTCGATTATCGCTACTGCGGTATATATCTCTATCAAATTTCTTTAATCGCTTTGTTCTCATATCATCTGCCGCTTTTCCTTTATTTATTTTCTTTCCAATTATTAAATTTGGTTATGTTATCCTCGGAATTTTATCCATTTTCCTTTAGTATATTTCAATAATTTGGTGAATTTAGGTTCATTTGTTTTATTAATGAAATTCTTATTATTTTCGATTGGGCGAATAGTTTATTGTCCTTTGTATATGTTTAGTGGAAAAGAAAATTCCAACTGCTTCTTATTAGTGTTACTATTTTTTTCTTTAATATTTTGGTTGTAGGTATTATTTTGTTGCTAGTGACATGAATTGATTTTTTTTTCTATTTTGCTTTTTTTGTAATTTCAGATAAGAAGGCTGATTATGATGTAAAGGTTGGAGGAGTTGAGATATCTCCTTATCCCGTGGCTAGAGGCCAGCCGGCTACCTTCAGCATCTCTGCCACGTCAGGTGTTATCGAATTCTCATGCTCTTCCATTGATTTTTCTTTTTTGGTTGATTGATTATGTAATCTGACATGAAGCAACTTGGTTTACCATATATCTTGTAGTTTTGATTGTTAAGGAAATAGTTGTTTCAGTTTAACCAATGTTTGAAAGATGATTAATTGATTTTAGAGCGAGCAGCCTTAACGAGGCAGAATGTGTGTGCTTATCTAACTTCAAATTTTGCTTAAAATAATTTCTCAAATATCCAAAACATTTATAGCATGGTACTGAAGCAAGAAATTGTATGAGAAAGCTCTTATTTTTGGGCTGCTTATTAGAGCTAGCTGATGTATTTGATTTTGACTTTCCTGGCTAAAAACCCAATGAACTCTTAAAGGTGTTGATTCTCCTCTACCAATTACTGGCTTTTCAACTTTTGACACCAGCAACGTTGTCATTTTTATGTTTTACAGGTAAAGCAATCTCTGGAGGAAAACTGTCGATTGATGTTTCCTACTTCATATTCCCTGTTCACAGCGAGACACATGATCTTTGTGCTGAAACAACCTGTCCTGTGTCAATTGGCGATTTTGTGGTTGCTCACTCTCAAGTTTTGCCTGGATTCACTCCACCTGTAAGTCATACTTTATTTGATTATTCTTATTTATTTCTAAACACAAGGGATGACTTTTACCTCATTGTGTCATTTTAATTATTTTTACTTGAAAAAATTAGGTGTATCCTGGATCCTCAATATTGCGAAGCAAAGTGGGTGATCCTAGTTAAGTCTTACAATTGTTGGGTTGTAGTACTGCTTTTTATGTCTATGACCATGGTACTCACATGAACAAGGGAAAAAACTCCAGATTGTATTGTATATCTGATGCCTATGTTTACTGATATTAATTTAATTAATCCAGAGAGACTAAAAAAGTTTATGGTTTGTGAAGCATTAGTAGGTGCATTTTTCAAGTTAGTAATTAGCTTTCTAAGATGGCAATATGTGAGGGATCTCAAAATATGTATGCATGGAATATTACCCAATACCTTTTGCTGCATGATGACAATGTCTCTGCAACACTTGCATTAATTGCCATTATACTCTGAGTTGGTATGTGGTGCAGATTAACTTATCCATGCTGGCCGATGATTGCCTTCATTATTATTGTATTTATTAACTCTTTTTATTGATGGAGTCATTTGCTGTGAATGTTGTTTAATTTAACGAAGTATTATCTCTCTGGCATGCTACCTATGTGAAGAGGAATGCTTGCCCACTATAAAAGATTGCAATTATCAAACATGATTTTGTTGACCCAGCCAATGTTCTTGTTGGCCTTGCACCTGTTAAATACATTTTAAGACAGTGTTTAGAAGCCATCTACTAGTCCTTTGTCTTCTTATGGATGTTAAATGTTTAAAGCTTATTTTACTACGTTTGCTTCTTGAAATGTGGCTAGTTTTATTTCTGTGTATCATTGTCCCCACACAGATTTTGTGTTATTTGTGTTTTACTAATACTCTTGCATTTTACCTAAAACTAACAAAAAGAAAAGAGAAGAGACCATAAATTATTTTTCTTTGTAAATGTTATTTTATTGAACCACACCTCCTGTTATCTCTACCTTTTGCTTTATATTTTATCTTTCTACCCTGTCTTCCTTTTTCTCGTTTTCTTTAACCTTTCAGTGTTTTGTTCAATTGTTGATTTGGCAAAGAAACTCTAGACATTTTACAATATAAGTTGGAATTGTTCTTCAATATAAGTTGGAATTGTTCTTGAGGATTCTACTTTCGCTTGCATTTCTTAGGCCTTCTGAGTGATCAAATTGAACCTTCTGTTTGCCCATGGTCTGTAGGTGTCAGTGGGTTGATTTAATTTATGGTGCTACATTGCAATAATGTTGATTTTCTTTACAAAAGAAAATAAAACTTTTATTTTGCATCTCACATTATTTTGTTTCTGCAGGGATCATATACCCTGGAGATGAAAATGTATGATGGAAGCAACCATGAGCTAACATGCATCTCCTTTGATTTCTCCATTGGATTTGGAACTTCTGTGGCTGATAGTTAAGTGCCCTGAAGATTGTCTTTTTCAGCTTGTCATCTCCCTGCCATATAAATAGAATGTAAAAAAGATACTCGTTATAATTCCTTGCATTTACTTCAGTGTTGCTGGTACCATGTGACTCCTTATTTGTACCTCTGATGTGAACGGTACTGTGCAATGTGTGTAATGTTCCCCGAACTTCAAAAATCAAAAATACTTATTTAAAGTGGAAAAAGTTAGAATTTCACGGCAGCAGCTGTGCAATGCTGATTTGCCGGATAATGCATTGTCCGGTCACCGTCATTGGGGATCGGAATAGTGCATTTTTGTGAAGCAGATGGATGTTGTTGCTGTTTGTGTAACATCAGAGCTGTAGGTTTTCTATATGCTTAGCAGTTGCAGTTTTTTTGCTTCCAATTCAACGTTGGCTATTCTACTGTGGATGATGGAACCGATGATATGGATTGTTGTTTGTTGATTCTGGTCAAGTATAACCATTTGGGTATCATTAGCATTATTATTGTTATTCTTTTCTTTTTCCTGCAATTACTACGAGTTACTGGTTCCAACAACGAGCAACAGCCTGCACTGCAATTTTGAAAAGCCTCTACAGAACGCATACCGATTGTTTTATACTATTAATTGAATTCTGTTGTTGGTGAAGTATCATGATTTGCGGTCAAACCTCAAAAGGGTTTGATCATTATTGCTGTAGAATTAGAGGAATCCAATCCAAACAGAGAATAAATTTTCTTTTTTTGCTTTTTTGCTACTCAATTATGATCATTGCCACACCTTGTCCTCTAGTTCATTTGTTTTAGACATCAAGATATTGAGGGCATTTTAGTCATTTTAGCCCTCAGCTTCCCTGGTAAAAGTGACTTAAAACCCTTGAAACCTTTCTTTTTTTAAAATAAAAAAAAATGTTAGGTGCGAAAGGCAAAATACTGTGATGATTGATGGGGTACCAAATTTTCTGGTTATAGACTTTGTGGGTTAGTGGTCTCAATTCTCTAATAGAGAAAGCAGTATGCCCACTGGGTTATGTGTCATTTCCAAAGTTCAAAAATGCAGAAATTCATTTAGCTTTTCAGTTTCCCCCTTTCAAGCTATTTGGAAACTCAAAACAGAATACTCATTGGTCTTCTGTCCTCCAACCCTCTGTATTGTCTTTCTCATTGAAATTTTTACACACTCCCATTTCTCAACCCTTGTTTGTGTGTGATCACATGCTGTCTGTTTTCTTAACAGAAAATCATAACAATACATGATGAAAGGAATGAAGGGAAATTTTCTGAAAAAAATGAAATTTGTTCCTGCAATCAACTCCTTGAAACAAGGCTTAGCCCTTCACCGGAATTCCTTGAAGTGTCAGTCTCTGCCGATTTCTAGAGATGAAGATCATGCCAGAAATGATGACCCGGAGATAGTGTTCGACAGTGTTGACGTATCGGAACACGTTAAGGACATCAAAGATGACGAAATGGAACTGGGATTCAACTTTGGTGACGAAGAAAACTTCGCATCCTCCATAGACTCCGAAGACAACAGGGTGCAAGGAAAGAATAATTCAGAAGCTGCAGTTCCGTCAGAGAAGATCATGGAACAGATGAATAAGCAAGAAATGGAAAAGGGCAGTGAAGAATCTCCATTTCTGACAGGTTTCGAAGAAAAATGTCCTCCTGGGGGAGAAGATTCAGTAATTTTCTACACTACAAGCCTGAGAAGTATAAGAAAAACTTTTGAGGATTGCAAAACTATCAGGTTCCTCTTACAGAGTTTTAAGGTAACATTTTACGAGAGAGATGTGTCGTTGCATTTGGAATTCAGGGACGAATTATGGAGATTACTGAAAGGCAGAGTGATTCCTCCGAGAGTTTTCATCAAGGGAAGATACATCGGAGGAGCTGATGAAGTAGTAGAATTGCATGAACAAGGAAAGCTGAAGAAACTCCTGGAAGGAATCCCAAAAAACCTGTCAAATTCCTTGTGCAATGACTGTGGCAACATTAAATTTGTTGTCTGCAACAACTGCAATGGAAGCTGCAAGATTTTTAAGGATGGAGATATTGACGAATTCCACATCAGATGTCCTGATTGTAATGAAAATGGATTGGTCAAGTGCCCCATTTGCTGTTGAAAATCTGGCCTAACTTCCTTCATGTTGTAAAAATTCCATCTTCCTTGTTCTCTAGTAATAAGATTTTGTTAGTTTTCAGACTGCTTCAACTCAGTTCTTGCTTTAACTGTAAACTCTGATAAATTATACCGCGTTATCCGTACAATAATTCACTAAAATCTTGCTATGTACACCTTTATTCTCAAATCTCGTCTCTGTAAACGAACATATACATAACCTAATATTACAGTACATGCTCTACCTGCAATAAGAATGAATGAATGAACAAAACCCTGGTTTGCTGCTTGAAAATCTAGCTGTCAATTCACGGTCTATGGAAATTGCAACATAATTTCCTCATCTTATTTGGGTGGGGGGTTGTATTTCATGTTAAAGAATTTAAAGCCTTGGAAAGTCAAAGTTAACAATGGAGTTTTGTCACATTGAATTGTTGGTATGGAAGAATACAAAATTATTTTTTGTAGGATTCCAGGACACAACTTGTTTCTTTTTCCATTGTATTGTAAAATGATTAGTAGAATATTACTTCAATTAGTTTCCATCTCTCTTTGAATTTTACATCTTCTTGACTGACTTTGATTGACATGGAAATTGAGTAGGAATGTTGTTTAATGCATGCTCAGCTTTGATATTGGTATGCATCTTGCAAATCAAGGTGAATTCCAATTGACTTTTTTTTTCTTTACACAGACTTCTTAGAACAACTTTTCCCAAAAATTTAAACTATTAAAAAAATAGTATTATATTAAATAGTGTAAACTTGTTATGTTGACTGTGATACTATGTTAGTTAATATGTTAATCAAAGGTAAGAATTGGATATGAATATTATTTTTTTTATTTTATTTTTTGTTTTACCATTGGTTGGCAAAGTGGTAAATATAGACAAAATTTTCTCTAAAGAATGGGAGTAGATAGTGAGAGTCTTACCTATAACAGTTTTATTATGTCTTTATATTAACGCGGTGGGATCATACAATGAGTAAGAAGAAAAAAAATTGGATTAAAAATTAAAAAAATAACCAAAAAAAGATGAATTTTATTAAAATTTTAATTATTAAAATCATCAATTCATAATTTTTTATCATTTTGCATATTAAATGATCTCATTACGTCATTTTAATGTTAAAGTAAAATTATTATAGATAAAACTTTCTTAAATAAATGCAATTCAATTTAAATACTCGAACGAAAATCTCTCCTAATTATGAAAATAAATATAGTCTTTTTTGAGTTTAAATATCTAAATAGTATTATAAAAAATTTAATAAAATTTCGATATTGATTTTTAACCGTAAAAATTGAGCAAAATTAAAGTATCTTTTAATATCATATAAATAATAAACAAAGAAAGAAGATGCTTAGTTGAGGGGAAAAAACAAATGAAAGTAGTTGCCAAATACAAGGAGGATAATGAATTTGAACAAAAATGATTGTAAAGATAAGCTTGGAATATAATGAGTAGGGAAGAGGATGCACATGGATGTCCTTGAGAAAAAGCCACTGCTTCTGGTTGGTACCTTAAAGTTTCTTTATCAAATTATAAAGAAAGGTGGTGTGACCTTATAGATGATTATATTTATCACCAAACACTTTTAACAAGAAGTCAATAAAGCTCTTCTTTTATTTCTTTTGCATTGTAGATTTGTGCAGCAATTCATGCACATTTTACTTTTATTTTGATTTTCTAAAGGTGGGGGTAAAGGAATCTACTGTTTTATGACTTCAATCAATCTCTTTTGATTGAGTTATTTGGTTGGAAGAAAAACAAAAAAAGTTACAACATGGGTGTGAATTGATTCAATTCATAAAAATTTTTAGTTCATATGATATCATTTTTTAAGTATAATTTTAATAGATTTTGTACATAATTTTTATACCATTAATATATTGTTGAATAAATTTTAATTAAATTATCAAAATTATATTTCACGTGTGTATATTAATAATGATGAATCAATTATATAAATTAATTTAATTTTAATCATTAAAAAATATATTAATTTAATAGTTAAGAAATTAATATAAAAATTTATATAAAAACTCTCAATCATGCTTATATATGTGTGTATTTACACGCTCGTGTTCATAATTCTAATTTAATGATAAATATTAATATTATGCAAATGTGGTCACAGATGAAGTTTCTCTTTTTACAATTTATCTCAAAGCTTGGCACTAAATGAAGCTAGAACTCTTGTTTGAAGAATATGGATCCAAACAATAAAGGTGTTTGCAAAGCATAGGCATGAATCATTATGCTTCACATCTTCATATTGATTAAAGCTTTAGCTTATTAAATGACTACATCATTCTAGTCTCAATCCCCACACAGTTTGTAGCCATTTCTCCTTTACTGACCAAAGTGAATTTATGTGGAAGCAAATAGTACCAAATTTAATCGGTCTTTAATTAAAATTTTATGTTAACATAAATATGTGAAAAAATTCGTGTGAGATTGGATGATAAAATGAGATATAATGAAAAAAAAATATGTATAATCCGTCTCTCTAGAAACGTTCACATGTTTTAAAATACAAATTTAAATACAGGTCATGATTCAACAAACATATAACTATCTAGAGATTAAAGAGCTTTCCTGATTTGATTTTGATGCAAGTAGACATATAACAATGTAGAGATTAAAGAGCTTCCCCAGTTTGATTTTGATGCAAATGTAACCCAACTTTGTTTTGGAAGTAGATGGAGAATTGAGAAATGGATTTGAAAAATATTACAACAGCTCATGATGAGGATCAAATTAATCATAAGTCTGTTACATACTTTACAAAGACATGCAAAAAAAGAATGGCCTAACATGCTTTAATGATAGATACCTGAATTTTAATCATTATGATGCAGTTCAACCTAAATTTATTATGCCAAACTAGTTAACATAACTTCGATTAGAAGAAATTGATATTAATCAGTTGGTAAAATTTCTTAAAATAATGCAAATATTGTAACGTTCAAATCTCTTTCACATGTTTAGCTAATAATTGGAGAGGTAAGAAAAAAAAATTGTTAAATCTAAATGCAGATGCCCAAATAAGCACTTTGCTTGAGGAACAAAAGAGAAATCTTCAGTCTGGCTTTTACAGAAAAAAGTCCAAGCGAAAAAATATTTTTTGAAAGCAGGAGAATGACCAAATTTTGGAACAGAGAATGGGATGTCCCGAACGCGCACTGCCTGGGCTGAGATTCCGTGGAAAACCCTCCAACCAAATTTTTGAGTAATCATTTTGGACAGAATTTGTACATGAAATTGCAAGTTGGGTGGTATCAATTTGGAGATTGTGGAATGAAAGTTTTCCTTCCAGAGGAAAACTAGCATGTTAAAGAATCAATCGTGTGAAAAGTTCTCTTTACAGCTTACACAGGATTCAGCATTTGGGGAAAGAAATATCTTGGTTTTAAAATGTTCAGTGATAACAAATAACAAAAAATGAGAATCCTAAGTATGATTCTCATTGTCTAAATGGCCAAGTTATCTATTTTATGGTAAAATGGAATCAGAATGTACGCTGCAAAAACATTTGCCAAAAGCTAGTAATTGTTGTAAATTTAAGAGTTTGTAGCATGGGTAGAAACATAATCTATCTGAATACCATGCTTTGCTCGGAAGGTGAATTTAGATATCAAAAGAACAAGTTTAACTTGATTCAAGTAATAATACGCACACAAACTGATGTGATATGAGACAAAATAATTGTGTATTAAGCTTTTTTATTTTACTTTCTAACAAATATCATGCCACATTGGGTGAACTTGTAATATTACCAAATGTAAAACAAAGCTCTTCCCAACCTTAATGTGAGCAGAATTCAGACCTCTTTTACCCCTAGGCAACTAATCATGGTAAACTTATCTATAAAAATTCTCTATAAAAGATAATAATTTAACAAAAATATGAAATTGATAGTGACCACGCAAGCAAAACAGAATCACACATGATAGGGGAAAACTTGAACAATGTAACATTTTCAACCATGCTAAGAAGAAAAAAACAACTCTTTTCCATTTTGTTAAACCCATTCACATCATAAGATACATTAAAGTTCAAACAGGTTTCTCTTTGTTAAACCATTCACATCATGAAGTACCAAAAAAAATTGCGTAAAAACAGGAACAAGTTAGAGTAATCACACCTCCTACCATATACATTTAAGTCTCTATGAAGCAACGACTGTTATTGGAACTTCGACAGATTGTTGTGGTGTGGCTGTTGTCACATCTGCTGCAGGTGTTTCTGGTGGATGTTGCAAGAACTTAGTGTAGTGGAATTCAATCTGTAGCCGATGATGAAGAGGTGTCGATGCTATTAAACCTTTTTTAATATCCTCCTGCAATTCCCTAATTGGTATTGCAGCCAAGAAGCTCTTAATGTACTCCTTGCAGGATTCTTTCCCTTGGCATACAACCTCCTCTACCTCTTCACTCTTTATCATTTCCTCTGTAGTTATACGTTCCTCTGTAACACAACCATCCTCCTTCGTGTTGACAGTTTGGACTGACAGGTTTTTGGGTTCTACTATTGTTTTCACAATCTGTTGATCACCAGTTGGTTTTTCCTCTGCTGATTGAGCAACTTTTGGAATTTTGTTAATCACGGTATTGCTGTCAAATTTCAAAATGTAAGCCTGATTGCATCCCTCATAAAGTCGCTCCCCTAATGTGTCGATGATGTAGTACACTTCTGATTCAACCTTGAGCACAAAAAAATGGTCATTCCAACTAACAATATAAAGCTGAGGTCCATCATTAACTGGACTTTCTGAACTGGCATGGCTGATCTCATCCCATATGTTATCAAACGACATGGCACTATGCAAAAAGCCAAATCTTCCTTCATCCATTCCCTCTGGATGAAAAAACCCAATGAAGGACTTTGCAGGTTCCACCCCAAGCGGGCGTATTTTGGCTTGGAGAACTGTTTCAAGATCAAAGTGTTTGTCAGGAAACCTTTCCCTATAGGCTTTGTTCTCACAGAGGTTCCTCCATTCTAATGAGCCTTCTCTGATCAGACTATCAAATTGAGACTTTACAGGCATGAGACCACGGTTTTTCTGGAACCAATCAGCAATAACAGCAACAAGGGCTGTACAAGCACTCCCACCTGCTGCTCGCTCACTTCGCTGGTCAATAGAAGCAAAGAAGACCTTGCTTTGAAGCTTCATATGTCCATCACGGCTTATGACTTCTTTGTTCTCCCAACTTCCTATAGCAAAATTGTCGTCCCCAAATTCCGAAACCGAAGATCGGTTTGCAGATAAATCCTCATCCGTCTTATGTCTCTGCCAAAATAATTGCTTTCATTAGTACAAAGGACATATGTCTAATTCTCACACCATCATTATGGCACATGTTTCTAACTCGTAAATAAAGTCAACAAATGTAGAAGTTTATGTATAAGCTGATATTTAAACCAAAAGTTATCTTTCTTTTGCAATCCAGAACTTAGGACTAAGCAATCAGCAAGCTTGCAATTTAATTTTATCATGGGTAATCATCTGGCAAGTAATAATGAGTATTGAAAATGAAGAAAATACCATCATCTTTCATAATAATCAATCAAATTTTCAATTTCATTTTTCTTTACCCGTGGAAAGGAGTAGTTCAGCAAATGAAAATCTTAAACGATGAAAAAAGAGAGAAAAGAGTTAATTTTTACCCCATTAGAAAGAGATTCATCAGAACTAAGCTGCCGGCGATCATAATCAATGTCATCCCCACCTTCTTCCCCATAACCCTTCTTTAGCAAAGGCTCTCCTTTGGCTTTAGGAGATCTGAAGCTTAGCTTCCTTTTCCTCCAAGACAGTATGCCGCGTTTCGAACTTTGCACCAGAGATGGCTCAGAGACTGGCGCTGTTGAATCTTCAAGTTGTGAGGAACCCACATCAGACATGCGATTGCTATAATAAACCCAATCCTCATCTTCACCATTTATCCTCGTACTGGAGTAAAATGATCCTCCGGCACAGTTTGCAGAAGCCAGTGTACCATAACTGAACGATTTCCTGACACAGTACTCGTCCTTACCCTCATCTGATTCTCCTTCCTCAAAATCTTCAAGAGAGTCAGAATCAAAAGGGTAGTTATATTCAACATCATCACTCCGGGCAGAGCACCTGCCCTCACTACCCTCTTCTTCACGGCAAGCCTTTTTCGCTCTCCTGGTCGACACATACTCCGTAAAAATCTTTACTTTTCTAAGACCTGCTTTAATTGCCGAAAGCTCATCCTTTTCTGTTGAGGCAGGTTCTACCAAATGAGGAGATGATGTAACAGGCACTATTGCTCTCTGCACTGGTTCTGTACTTTCTTGTGCAGCCCTTAGCTCCAACAAGCTAAGTGATATCTGCAATATTGAAAAATACTCCAGGTCAATAAATGACAAGTTTCAGTAAAGATATAAAACAGAAAAGCTAACTATTACGTCATCTTTCTAAATGCTGAGCCAATTAACGCACCTCTTAAGCAATAAAATACAAAATATCTCCAAAAATCGTATTAAGGCAAAAAAGAAAAGGCACTTACACAGAGCAAAGGATGAGACTCTGCAGCACCAGTAGCAAGTGTCAGAGCGATGTTTAACTCAAACTCCTTCTCTTCAGCTGCAGAAGCAAATTCTGCAAGGTTGAGAGACGCACTTCCAACAATGGGAACCCTGTTTTTAGGTCCCTGGTTCAAGCCCTGGATTAGCACAGATGCCTATTGAGTCTGTGCTACTAATTTCTTGAATCAACAAATAGCATAAATGATATAAACAAACAACTAATCCAATCGCAGATATTGGGTTTCAGATAGTGATGATAATAAACCAAGAACTTACAGAAGTTCCCAAAAAGAAATATGCTTTTAGTCAAACAACAAGTGCCAAAAACTTTAGCTAAATTCTATTACCAAAGGTTCAGCAAAATTCCAATGGTCAACTCTCAAGGAACACAAAAAGTCCCAAAAAATCCAAACATTTACAAGTCAACTGTAGAAATAATAATATATTAAATCCAATCTAGTACCACACAGATCAATTCAAGCAATAATCAATAGCAAAAAATAGCAGAACCAGCCAATTAATAGCACATGGTTTATTCATCAATCCAAACTCACACTAAATAGCAAGGGGAATGCATAAACCAAATAACTCAGAATTTTGAAATCTTCATGTTCATCAGATAATGAAAGAACAAACTCAAAACATTAATCCACGTATAGTTAAATCTCCAATCTTCTTGCCCACAAAAGAAAAAAAAATCTCCCTGTCAAATTATTAACAAAAGCTTGAAAAATTCGAAGAACAAAATATTTATTATAATCTTTCTCAAATAATATAAGCAGTCAAATAAACAAAATTCAAAAGAAAAGTTAAATCAGCCCTGCAACAGATCTTGAAAAAAAAAGACGAGAGAAAAATTTTAAAAAAAAACTCACATTGAAGACAGTGAAAGTGACCTCCCAGGGATGAAACACATTCTCCTTGTAAGCAGAAAGAGTGCAAAGAGACTGAAACTCCTCGTCCCACGAAACGACAACGTTATTACTATCATCGACGCCAGCCTCCACTTCTCTTGTGAAGTTTCTCTTGACCGTCGTCCTTCTCAGTGTACTCAACGCCACTTTAGGCCCTTTCCATCGAATCTCCACCGTCAATCTCTCCTTCTCTGCACCTTCCCGCACCAGATCCCACCCTTCCATCCTCCGTATCACTAGTTTCACCTCATACTTCTTCGTCACCAGCGGTGGCCACGGCCGCCACCTCATCATCTTCACCACCATTTATCACAAACCTACCCAAAAAACAAAAAACACACCCTTTAAATCCCCAAATCCGCAAAATTCTCCTCCTTCCTTAAACTCCACAAATTCTTCGAGAAACGTCAAAAAGAAAATGCTACTTCAAAAAACCCGTATGAAATCAAAAAATGAGAAATCTTGAAATTCGCAATAATTTCCGGGAAATTTCTGAAAAATGGAAACGGAGAGAGAATGTCGCGAGCGAGAGAGAGAGAGCGAGAGATGTTTATCTAAGAGGAGGACAGCTTATTGTGAACGTTGTTTTCGGATGTTGTGTTGAGGGTTGGGTTAAAGTTAAAATTAAACGGAGAAGGTAACTGGGGTTAAATGGTATTAACTATAGGTGGTACTGGTGGTAGGGTTAGGGTTAAAGAGAAAGATAACGAGAGACGATGAGGACGGTATCCCGGAACTAACGGCGTTTTGACGATAGCGAGGGGCAGTTGACTTGTTTTTGTCTTTCTTATTTATTTATCCAAATACTATCCGTTCTCTCCATGGGAGTATCGAAAAATAAGGAGTCTTGATTTTTTTTCTTTTTCTTTTTAACTAAATTTTAAGTTGTATTTTAAATATAATATTTTTATATATTTTTCTTAAAATTTAATAAAATTATATTTAAATATAATTTTTTTAAAATTAATATATAATATCCTTCAATAGTAATATTGTTGTGTTTGATAACTACTTGACTAATCAAAATATTTCAATAATTAAAATAATTTTTATTTATATAAATTATATATATTAATAGTATTTTTTCCTTATTTCTTTTAAAATTTAAAAAATTAACATAGAATATCTCTGAAAGTAATTTTTAAAACTTTGATATTTAATTTTATTTAATTTAATGAATATATATAATTTAAGTACTAATTTTAAATTTTAACAAAATAAGAATATAAATTATTTACTTATATAAAATTATAAATTATTTAATTTAATATATATATATTTGCATGATATGAATATATACGAATTGGTCATAACAATACTACTGGTAGTCTTCTCTATAAAAATAAAAATAATAATAATTTTCAAATATACTTTATATTAATTTTCTAAATTTCAAAACATGTATATGAAAAATTTTTATAGATAAAATTATTTTAATTATTTTATTATTTACTTAGTCGATAAATAATTAATGTAATAATAAAATTATTAAGAAGAACTATATGTTAGTTTTAAAAAACTTCATCTATATGTAATTTTGCCAAATCTCGGAGAAAGTACGTAAAAATACCTTTATTTCAAATTATTAATTTTATTTAAAGTTCTTATGAATTAAAATATGTAATAATTTAATTTGAGAAATATCACTTGCTTTAATTAATTATTATAATTTTTATATATAAGCAGTTAATTAATTAATAAAATCTAGGGAGTTTGGTATCAGAAGTCTGTGAGTTGAAGCATATTAATAAATAATTTAATAATTTTTATTTATATAATTTTTTATTTTTAATAATTTTAATGTTAATAATTACTAACATAATAAGGTGAACATTTTGTCTTTGAAGGAAAGGAACAAATATTTCTTGTATTTTGGAAAACATATTATATGTTTAATTATTAAGACTAATCATGAATTTTTTTTATTAATTTATAATGAGTTTGTGGGCAACAACACACACACCAAAACTCTCCAATATTTCATCATGCATCCATCACCCAACCCCACTTATTTAATTTTTTCAATAACCAAAAATGGTGTTGCCACTATCCACAATATATGACTCATTTGATTTCATGATTTTTATGTCAAACTTTCTTTTAACTCTATTAAGCAACTTCTTTATTAGGTAAATTACAATATGATAGTAAATTAAATTTCCTTTGATTTTAAAAATTGATAAAATAAAAAACAAAAAATTATAATAATAATAATGTTCATTCAAAAATGGAGATATATACATTTAACATCGATACGTAAAATTAATATAATAAAAAAATGATAATAAATACTTTTAATGCATCGAGAGATGAGGTTATGGTCTAAGTTATTGACTAAATTAGTTTATCATCAATAATTATGAAAAATATATATTCGATCCATTTCATAACATTAACAAATTCTAAATTTTAACATAAATTTTATAAAAAAAAATTTAAAAATAGAAAAAGATGTTCAAATTTTTGGATTGTACCAATTGTTATCAAACTTTCATTAAATTATATTTTTCGGATATTATTAATCCGTGATATTTATTATTTTTTAATAATAATAATAATATTTAACTAATTGTTACAGTAACACTATATAATTTATTTTTTAAACAAGTTTAGATAAAGAAAAAATTATGGATGCGTTACTAGTCAAAGATTAACATAAGCCAACTAATTTTGTTGCTTATACTTAAAGCCAAGATAGTGTTGACCAATTGGTTAATAATGGAACCTTTGACTTGCACTTGCACCACACACGCACCATGGCTCAATTTGGGATTTTTGCTTAAAAGCTTGGGTTAGGAATCACAAATCCATTCGCATTATTTCCTTTTTCTAGGGTTTTTTTTTCTTAACAGTTATGATTTTCTCCATGCCAAGCAAAAATTTTATATGAGAAAATATTAATAATTTAATTTATTTATTTTATTCTTTAATTAATTTCTTGGTGTTTTCATAAAGATCTTATCAGAGCCTTACAACTTGGGCATATGATATGATTGTTGGTTGGTTTGAAATTTGAAAGCAATTCTAGCCACACATTCCAATGATTCTAATCATCATGATCAAAATGACACTTTATTAGTATGTTTATGGCATTAGTTAATTTTTAAAATCATCTAATTTTAATAAATATTTTTTATTTATTAATTAAAATTATCTTATATATATTTATTTATTTATACTTTTACATTAATTATATATTTATATAAAAAAAATAAAAAAATTTACAAATTATAATATTTTAATTTTAAATATATTCTTAATACTCGAGATTGATTTTTGATTATACATAAATTAAACGGGAATTGATATTATTTTTTATTAATTAATACTAACAAAAATAAAATATCCACCCATATTATCCTCTATTTATTTTTTATTAATATTATGTCATTCTTATTGTAGATCTCATAATAAAATATATTATTTTTTTATTTTAATTTTGAGTCGGGTTTGCAAGTATAATCAAAATTAATTGTGCATTTGAGTTGAGAAATTTAACTTAATTATTTACATATATTTTTATTTTTAAATATAAATAAATTTTATTATCATTGTTGATGTCGTCACTATTTTAATTATAAATATTTTAAATAATTATAAAAAAATTACATCAATTGAATCAGTTAGTACTCATAGTTTTCAACGAGAGTTTATTTTCATATTAAATTTTTACAAAATTACTAAACATCATCGAAACATTGTAGCTCGAGTTGGATTTATGCTACGAGTTTTTGAGACACCTAAAATAATATATTAATAAATAATTTTGATTAATTAAAAAACAAAATGATGTAACTTGTATAAAAATAATATTAATTGTGTAAACATCAAAGCAAAAAACAACAGATATACATTAACATGACTTTTAACTTTATCCCATAGATTTAATTTTAATATGTAAGTCGCTGTTATAGCTGAAAACTCAATGCTGTCAAGTTGTCCTTTTTGAAATTGTACTTTGTGAATTAGAATTGGAGAATTAATTATTTATTACTTCTTAAACTTTAATTACATCAAAGTATTCATAAATTACTTTATTAAAAATTGATTAAATATATAATTACTAGATTAACGCCGAAGAATGGCTGGCCAACAGAGAGATTTGAGGGAATGTTCACGTCCACGTCCACGTCGCCAAGGCGATCTTATTTTCACATATACGCTCGCACACATATCTTGTTTTGAACCCCGAAGATATATATTATGTGATACAAGTATAAATTAATAATTTTAAGTTAAATCCGACAAATTTTCTAACGTAAATCACAGTTCAATTGAGTTTTGAACGGGATTAAAATAAATGTTAATTTGATGAAAATGATATTAAAACGTAAATAAGTTAAACGAATCAAAATGATATTTTTAATGAAATTAAGTTTAACAAAAAATTTTATATGAAAATATCAATCCAATAAATTAAATTTGATAAAATCGAGATTAAAATATTCAACATGCAATCAAGTTGCATATGTCTTTAACAAAATGTTAGCTACATAATTAAGTTGAATGTTGAATACATGTTGATAATAACGTGTGAGAATTTAGATAAAAGTCTCGTATTAAAGATAAATATTAACATTAGAAGTCAAAAATAGCATTCTCCATTCCTCTTTCATAAAATATAAATATTATAAATCACGAGTAAATGAGAACACGCGGAAGTAATAAAATATAGATTAAAAATTTGACTTATTAATTAAGTTAAATTTATTAAAATAAAAATTGTATTCAAATACTAATTTTAATAAAAATAAATAAATAAATATTTAAAATTAATATTCCTTATTTAAGCACACAATATTAATTTTAAACCACCTTAAATTGTCAACAATCACTATTGCATTATGTTGATAAGGTTTAGAACCCACCATTCACTCAAGTAAATTGTTTCAAAGATATCTTCTTCGGATCATAATTGTTAATGTTAAAGTCCCAACACTATCACTACTACTAGTAGGCAGCAAAAGACAAATTCTTTAGACTCTATTATTGATCCACCCATAGAAATTAAAGTTAAAGCAAATCAAATATGACCCAAAAGGATAAAAACAAATTATTGCAATACATTTTGTTTTAAACCAACTAATTATCCAACCCAAATTATGGCTATAATTAAAATGGTGTCCACTAATATGATAAATCAATGCAAAATGTCAACCATATATATTATACTAAGCAAATATGTTTTCGAAATAAATTTTAAAATTTATAACATAAGTGATTATTATTATAATTTATTAATAAATAAAATATTAAATATATTTTATTTTCTTAGTAATATAATAATTAATAAATTTAAATTTCATTCATGTGTAAAATAGAGAAATTATAGTTATTTATTTTAATCTTTTAAAAAATGACCACGGGATTTTGTAATTCTAACCCCTAAAATTGATAAGGACGGACGTTGGGAAAAAGTGACCATCAATCCAAGAAAAGGGCATAGTGGGTCCCCTGAAACGGACAATTAAATATGGCATTTCATATTAAAAAAGGGGGGCGGGGGGGCTTCCCTAAGAATGACCAACTAACCGATAGGATTACGCCACGTATTAATAAAGATACTGGACTTGATAGTGATTGCCGGGCAACTGTGCTGCAGTGGAAAACAGCTCTTGCATGCGTTTGTAAAGAGACTAATTAAATAATTAATAACAAAATTTATATTTTAATGGGCCAAAATTCGTCAATGGTAGGAGTCGTTAACATAAAGACACGACATAAGAGCTGGAAATGTGTCGGAATCTCATTGGCTTATTCGTTCAAAAGTCAGTTGACCGACTCTTGTAATAATAAATAATTAATAAAATCTTTTTGTTTTTAATTATTTTTATTATTATTTTATTCTCTTTGTTCTTGTGCTTTTCATTCAACAAGAAAGGAAAGTGCGAGTAAAAAGACACTAACAAAGTCGCATGTTACGCTTTTGCTTTGTTAAAAAATTGAATCTTACACTAAGCTTTTCTAATTGGGGGTATATGCTTGGCAGGCACTAGCTATGTTGTCAATTGATGGGTTATGTTTGTAAAGGTTATGTTATTATTTATTTTTTTAAATATATAAATTTTTTTTTAATTCTATTTTTTTTTATTTTATTTTATTTTTATTAATTTTATATAATGTTAATAATAAATTATAAACATTAATTTTTAAAATATTATTTTTATTATATTTTACTAAATATATTATTTTTATTATTATTTTACTAAAAATAATACTGTTCAAAATATTTTACTCGAATAAATTTTGTATTAGTTAAATTTTTATAGATAAATCTCTTAAAATTATATAATAAAAAGTATTTGTATGTTAAATCGATGACACGTGTAAGTGAGAAGAATTTTGAGTTTTTTTTAATAGAAATATATGTCATAATTAATTATCGTAAATATTTTTTAATAAAAATATCAATTTGGTTAATAAAAAAAATTGTATCACACAAACACTTAATGTTCAGGGCTTTTGTAATTAATAATGATAAAATAAAATATATTTTATTTTTTTTTAATAAAAAGAACAATTAAATTTAAAGAGATCATAGTCAAAACTAAGATTGTTGAAACTTGAAATGTGTATACTTGTTAATGATGATTTTGAACTTGAAAATTTGCCCAACAATCCATGATTTTGTCTATGGTTTATATACTCAAATGAGTTTTTCCTTCTAAGTTTAATACACATCAATGCTAACACTTTTTAACACAACATAAAGCACACTACAATTTTGATCATAACCTTCTCATTATTTTAATAATAATAATAATTTGTAAATTCTTTTAAGTCTTGTATTCAAACTCTCGTGCAATTGATATTTTTAATCAATTTTATGAAGTCCAAATGACCATAAAATTAAATTAAATTACATAAAAAATTAAACTAAACTTGTCGATGCCTAATGCTAAGTATAATTTAACTAAGACATAAATAAAAGTATATGATTTAAATATATTTTACGGTAATTTTATTCATATATAATAAATTTTAAAATATAATAATTAAAATATTTTATAATTACTAACTTTTATATTACCATACACAAAAATTCGTCTAGATTCTTCCTAAGCTACGGTATATTTGTAAAAATTGTTTGTAATTTATCAAGAATTTTCATGAGTGTAAAGAATATGCAAAGGTATGCTCACAAATTATTAATGAAAAGAAAGGGGGTTTTCATTTTTCTAAAAGGGAAAACATGGGAAGCTACACCACCACCCCGACCGCCACCACAACCACCGTCACCAAATACAAAAAAGAAAGATTTTGATTCAAGCATCCAAGAGAAACAGAGCAGCATGGAAAGTGACAAACTTGAAGGGGCAGCTACAAAACAAAACCTAATGATTTTGACTGCATGGAAACAGAGTCCTAAGTTCTTCAAAAAAACAAAAGAACAGTTTTTTGAAAACAGAGAAAATGTTTGTATTATTTTATGCTGTGAGGGCAATGCCACGTCAGCAAACTGAATAAAAATAATTGGGGTGTTGATTCCCCAGCTGGGAAAAAACTTGTTACTGTATTTGCATTTTTGCTCTGCATGCTGTGAATGCATGCAAAGATTTTTTTAAAATAAATTAACAATTAAAGAGAGAAAAAAAAACTTATGCTCATAATATATTTTAAATAAATTATTAATTATTATTATTCCAAAACATTAAAAAGTTTTAATATCTTTATTTTTAATTTATAAATTATTTTTAAAATTTGATTATAATAATAATTTTTAAAATAATTAATATAAAATATTTATTTATTTTTAAATATATTATTAAATTTAATAAAAATCATATTTTAAAAACTCGTTTAAAACTCTCCGTGCCTATGTTTTGATGGTTTTTGTTAATGAAGTGAATTTGTAGACTTATTTTGTAACCATTTTTCTCTTTTTTTAAGTTAAATATTTTCAGTGTTTTCTCTCCACAGTAAATCACCAGGATGGCAAAAGCTAAGCTCTTTTTTTGGCTTATTCATACATGGGATGTCTTCACAGACTTGACCTTTGAATAGTAAGACATGATTACAAAACCATTAGTGGAGAAAACGCGAGGACGAAGCAGCAGCGGCAGTCCAAGTCCAGAAGGGCCCCCATTTCCACTTTGATTTTGATCCTCAGGTTTTCATCAACGGAAGGAGAGAATGAGAAGAATCCCGGGAAGTTAACGGTGGTGTCAAATCCGACGACAATTTTTCTCTTCTTTTGCATTACAGATCAACAAAATGTGCACCGTTTTGTCTCTTCAAACAGCAGCCAACAATGGCGCATGCAAAAGGCAAAATCAAACCAAGAAAGATAATGGAGAACTACGTGGGAAAATTGTTTAGCTCTTTGGAATTAACTTGGTTGAGAAAAGAGAGAAAATTAAAGAAAATTGTTATTCAAAGTATACAAGTTACCAACAGGCTAAATTCTCGAAAATTACAGCATACATTAAGTGAACTTTTTAACAATTCGATATTAAATTAAATTAAGAATTTGAGTGCCAAGGGAGTGGTTGGCACTTGGGCTTTACTTGTGCTAGCTTCAATGAGGCTTTGGGAAAGCCCAAACTTAGATCATATGTTTGGGACTGGGGGATTGGACCTTGGGCTGTGCTGCTTGCATTTTAATGAGGTCTATAATTATTAAAAAATATAAAAAATGCTCGTATTTATTGAATAATTTAATTAATTTTAAATATATTTTGAATAATGTTATTTAGGGATAATAAATAATATTTACAATTACGAGACATTACGGCAAATTAATAAAATAATTAAAGTTGCTACAAAAAAGCCGAAGCCTAAAAATCTGAAACCCCCGGGGCCCTCTTCATCATTTGCCACGTGGTACTCGCTCGTGCGGGTAACGAACGAGTAAAAGCTGCGCTGATTGTGTAGTTTGACAGACCTACCTAGAACCATCTCCACCAATCCTCTTTTATTCCACTCGCAAATAGAGCGCGTGTAGTATACCTCGCCTCTCTGTTCAATATCTCGTCTCCACACGCACTGTCTCTCGAGTCCACAAAGAAAGGGATTATTCGCGAATAAGGAAGAAAATAATAGTTGTAAATTAATAATAATCATCACTCAATGGGGCAATAATATCATATAGGTCCCTAACTCGGTGGCCCTTCTGCATAATAACACCTGATTTTTAAAGGTTAGTCGATTATTTATTATTTCTCAACGTTAAAAGAGTACATAAGGCACTTATGGGTCAGGATTAATTTGATACGAATGGAAAATTGCTTCCTTAGAAGAGAAATCAGAAAACAATAGGGACCCAAATGTTAACACCCGTCATTAGATACCACGCGACTATTTCCTTCTTGACGAAACCCACCGTTTTCATGACCCGACTTGCAGAGAAGCTCCAATTCTCGCTCGTGTTCACCAGAACCACCACGCGCTTCCTCTCGCGTATCTTTCTCTCCACACTCCGCCGCTGCAAATCACTCATCTCCAAAACCCTAGCCGGTCTCTTCTCCGTCATGGACAACGACTATCTCTTCTCGTCCGAAGACGATGATCACCTTTTCGATTTAGATTTTCAATCGAATAGCTCCCGCCAAAATAGTGATTATAATCAGCAAACCAATAGTCGTGGCTTTCTCGACGAAGACGACCGCGAGAAAGTCTATCTTGTTCCATACAGGTGCGAATTGTTTTTGGTTTTGATTGGTTTGCATTGGACGTTCTGCTGTTTGGTTGCCGAGAAAAAAGAAGGAAAATAGTAGAATTACGAAGTTTTTGAAGTTTCGGTTCTGTCTGCGAGACATGTTTTCTGTTTCTGGATAATTTTTCTATGAGCTAGATTAATGCATTTTTCAAGTATTGTTTTTTATTATCGGGAAATTTGGAGGGAAGTTAGTTGCTTGATTGGTTCTTATAAGTTCAACAAGAATAAAGATAAAAGTGCAATTTTTGTTTTTTAAAGTGAAGCTTCATGGTAGATCAACGGTTGTAGTTAATGTGTTTTTGTGATATTTTTCTGATAATTTCTGAAGAAAAGGTCTCTTTTTTTTTCTAAAAATAAATTAAATTTTGAACGATATTTCTCGGCAAGCAAATGGGCACTTTGTAAGTGCAGTTGGAATGGTGTGGTGAATGTAGACTGAGGCGGTCTCATTTGGTTTATGGAAATGGAAATAGGTCTGGATTGAACTGGAACAGTACAGTGCAATAAGGAAGAAACCTTCACATCTCTTGTTTATGGGGTCTCGTAAGTGTTTACATTGCGTTTCAGGTGGTGGAAGGAGGCACAAACCGTTCTTGCCGTTAAAGTAGAAGGTGTTTTATATGAAGTTTCATCTAACGATGATAATGCTGACTTGGAGATTGTGTTGGATTTGAAGAAGAAAGAGGTGTATCTAGACATTGACAATGGGGACGGAGGAGTTCCAGTCGGTGAATTTGCATTGGTTCTTGAAGGAGTGTGGTTGCGGGCTCTTAAATGGTGAGCTGGGATTTGTTCACTTTACTGCTTGTTATGATGCATTGTTGCTTTTTCCCTTCAAGTCCATAGAAAATGGGTGTGATTGTGAACTCACAAGTGTGTTAAATTTGATGAATTTTCTTAGTTCTGCCTGGTGCATGTTGTGGTTTTCTCTACTTTGTAGGCTTTATCAGCAAACTAGAATGTACCATACCACTGCATCAGTTTTAAATAAACATTTGATGGTTGGAACTGATTGTTTTTTCACTAATCAGTTTTTCTATTGCATCTTGAAGCAATTTCTAAACCCTTGTAGTTATACATTTCTTGATAGAATTACAAAGAGATTTTTTAGAACTAAATTTACATTTTGTCAAAGTGGAGCAAAGGTCATAGAAGTACGGTAAATTAGGACTATCAATGAGAGCCAGTTAGAATTTGGTGTCAAGAGATACCTGGGGTTTTCATTATATTGGATAGTAACGCTTAAAGATATCCAATTTATGAGAATGTTAAAGGTTAGAATTGGGTTAGTATGTGTGTGTCATGGTGGTTCTCTATGCCTTGCTGAAGGATATTTAATTATGTTGAGGAAAACTTGGAATGTGTAATTAGATTGTGTCAAATGTAAATTTAGCTGAACGGGGATGTTACATTTGGTAAAGGCCATGCAGGGAAAAAAGGAAGTGTAAATACTTGGGACAGGGATGGCATCAATTGATGGCCAGACAAGGAGGACTGGTTTAAGATAGTTTTTGTCTGTGGAATGAAAACTTTGTTTGTTAATGCTGGGTACATAGTTTTCTAATCAATTACATTATTTTTTAAGTACTATGAGATGGAAATAGAGGAGAATAAGAAGAGAGAAGAAGTGGTCTCTAGATTGGAATTTGATGTACTAGTGAGTTCAAGAGATCCTGTGTGAATAAATAAGAAAAAGAAGAAAAATAAAAAAGAGAAGAAAGGGAAAGCCCTACAAATAAATTGTTAGAAATACTCTATCCCACTGTGATTCTTTCATTTCTTGGGATGCATCAGCAGAATACCCAAAAGATTCGAATGAAAGTAGTGAGAGAAAGGATTTTACCAATACAAGGATACATATATTGAGAGGAATGCTGCAAAATGGTCTGTGTAATTGACCCCAAGTATGTAGGATGATGACTAACTAAGCTGATGACTTACAAGCACTTCTTTAATATTCGTATCTTTTGGTAATGATGTTAGAGGAAAGCAGTATTTACTACATGAAAAAGAGAAGAAAGATCCCAGTTTGAATGAATAAATCATAGCTGTAAGGCACAGGGGCTTAGGGAACTCACCTTTTCAACAGATGAGTAATTTGGCCACCCTGATTATCAAGAATTTGATTAATCTTTCACTGCCAGGCAGAATTTCTTTGTAAAATCACCATTTAGTCATCTCCATATTCTCATTCTTAGTGGCAGTTGAAAACCTTTTATCTTTTATTTCAATAGCTTTTTGTCTCCTAGGTACTTGGAATTTCTCCTAAAGCATCCAAGCAGGAGGACTTTGTATCATCTGTTCCAGTTTGATTGGATTCTATTCAACAGCCTCAGGACTTGTAGTGTGTCTTATTTTCAAAAATTTTCACTATTTGCTTTTTACTTGATTGAACTTATACTGCTTCTGCTTCCATCAATCATTTGTGAAGCTTTTCAACCATTTGGAGTTGGCTGCATGAAAACTGTCTTGTCATTTTGTTTGATCATGTGCATTTGTATTTGATTATATTTTGTGCATGGCTGTGATTCTTGAAAGAAGATGCAGAGCAACAAAACCAAAGGATGTGCTGTTTGTTGTTAATGACACACTGGTTTGAAATTGATCTGACATGTTGGTAATTCTGGCTGCTGAGGGCAGTGAAATTGGGGAAAACTTGGTATCATATTTGTAAATGGATCACTGCCCACTTTCATCAGCATGTTTTCTTTCCTCACTCTCATTTGTTTTTCTTTTCTATGAACTTGATTATATATCAGGAGAAGCCTTTAGGTAGAAGCTGGTGGCTTTGTATCATGTTGGGCTGATTTATTTCTCTTAGTATAGGCATAATGATTCAAAAGCAGCAGTGATGGATGTTGAGAGCTCTTCTGTTGCAGACAATCATCTGCAGGATGTGTTTCCCTTACAAATTAGGCTATCTGTTTCTCGGGAAACGAATTCATTGGCAGTAAAGATTAACTTAGAGGTGAGTTTTGCGTTCTATTCTATGTTTTCATTCTGGGCCTGTATGTAGCTGAAATTTGAAATTTGGTTTATGAATTGACTTTACAGGGAGCAAAATTTTTTACTTGGTCAATTAGCTTATCTAGAATCTACTTTACATCTTTCTTTCATTTTTCTTTTTCCATCATTAAAAGAAGATTTTATAAATTATTTTTCCCTTGTGCGGTACTTTCTATAGTTCAGACCTTAACTAGGCTTTTTGATTGTTTGGATGAATGCTGTTCAAGGAGAAATTGCTTGAAGTATTTTTGTTTTAATTTTTCAATTGTTTGTTAATTTCTGTAATTCAGGGGTGAAAAGTCCACATATTTTTGGTTCCCAAGATCGGTGGATGACTATTGATGATAATAGGATGTGGTAAAAGCAGCTGAGTTCTTAGTACCTTAATTTAGGATTCTTGACCAACAATATATGTTTAGAACTGTGAGACCTGATTACTCACTTTAGTCCCAATAAATAATATATGTTTAGTCCCAAATAAGTCCCAATTTACTCCAAGATACCTTTGCTCTAATACTTTGGTTGATAGAGCTTCTTATGGAATCTAGTTGTTTCTAGTTGTTTGGGACTAATGTGGTTCGACTTTGGAAGTACAACAGCTAAAGTCTTTGGGTAGCTGAGTTTTACCACTACCCACCCACCCACTTATTCATACTTGACCTCTTGTGATTCCATTTCACAGTATCGGTGGATTAAAAATTGCAACAACTCTTTTCCCTTACATACTCTTGGAATATCTAGATTCTTGAATTTGTCATTCTTACTGATAACATTCTGTACTTTAAGTATATCACAGTAGATTGTATTTTCAGGACAATAATGTTGATCTTTACAAGAGAGCCTGCAAACTGTTCATTTCCACATCCGATGTGGTGAGTTTTACCGCACTTGATTGATATATTTCTTCAAAATGGTTATTATATTGTGAAAAGTTAGTTACTCTTTTTGATTCACTAATTGTACAGCTGCATATTTGGGACTTCTCGGGACAGACAACTCAATTTTTCATGAACGAGAGAATTAGTCCATTGAATGATTTGGCAGGACAACCAGCTCAAGAGGTATGACTCTTATTTATATTTTTCTTATCTCTGAAAAATTTGTATTTTATTGGGCCTTGGCACTACCAAGCATCTGTAATAAGCTCTCAGTTACTCAATGATAAATAGATGGTCTTTCTTGCTTAAGCTTGGTCAATATGATCTTGGAAATGGAGGTCCTTAATGTCTGTTCGTCTGTAATATAAGTTTCATGGGGTTGGTATCCCTTTATCAACTATCTGATATGTTCTGTATGCATTTTAGTTAAAAGAAGAGTAATTTCTTCCAATCTGCAAAGGGTGGATTGTATCAACAGTAGAACGTTCTTTTCCATGGAAAATATAGGCATTTGAATGACAAAAGTTTGCTTCTTTTAGTGTTATTGTTAAATATATTTTTGAGATGAAAGATCATGGAGATCAATTCCTTTAGGGGAACTTTGCATTAAAAGAGGCATTTAGTGGTGTTGTCAAGATTCCAAGTTCGGACAGCAGCATCTTGTAATTTAGTGGCTGGCCCCAAGAGGACTAATTATATTGGTGTTTGGATAGTCACTTCTGCACTTCATAATTTTTTCTAAATATCAAAATCAAAGAAGAATTTTGTACCCTGACTGTCTGGATCACCTTGCACTTACGAGAAAAGATGAAAGATTTTTTATTTTTCTTTTGGCTTAAACTTGTTAAATGTAACATGTTAAAAGCATTTTTGTTTATTTTACATCCAGAGAAGTTCATGACATTTATATTTGGAATATCTCAAAAATTGCATTCTTTGTGTTTGAGCTCATGAGATTAATGTGGTTCGATGGTTCGATTGGGTTTGCTAGTACTTGGTTTAATAAAGATGCATCTTTCTATTTGAAATCTCCATTTTTCCTTGTGTTGTCATGGCAACTACACTACTTTTGGAGAATTTGTGTTAAAGGTATTAGCTTTCAAGATTCTGGATATTGTTGACATTTGGTGTCCATTTTGGTTGAATTAAGTGTTGTATTCACCATACTGGAGTTTGATTTTGAAGCCTAGTAAGTGGGCCTTTGTCTTTCTTTTTTACATACAAAAAAAAATCAAAATAACTCTATAATGTAGAGTTTAGTTAACACTTGGAAGGTTGCAATTACTATAGTTTTAGAACTGGTAAGCACAGGCTTGCTATCAATTATTTAATGGTTTGCTTCTTATTTGAAAGAAAATAGAGGAAACTGATTTTTTTCCCCAGTTCCCTAGAAAATTAATGTCAAGTGGTTTCCATGCTGTTGCACCTCAGGGCTATGTGACATATAAGAGATATGGGAAATATTCAATGGGCTACCAGCCTATCGTGGCTTTAATTTTCTATGGTGGATTGTCAAATTTGATTCTTGCTTTTTCATTGTATGGTTATTTATTGTTACAGTTTTGAGCGGAATTATATGTTTCATGCACTGTGGCAGTGTCCATGACTGTTTGAAGTGACTGCAACACAAATTGCTGCGAGTTCAATGTTAGTGTTGAAGAAAGAAAGTGGCTTAACCAAATTAGCTATGTAATAGCTTTCACCATTGTCAAATAGAAAGTGTTTAGACACATAGCAGAAGAACAGGGCTGCCTACCTGATAAAGAAGCCACAAGTTCCCTGCATCCTAAAGATTTTAGAGCTTGGAGGTGGCCTAGTTTCAAACTGGTGTTTGCTAATTGGGCTTGAGAGATTTTGGATTGTCCAGAATAATACAGAGGACCTTGGTTCTGAAAAACTGTTTTTTATTACTCTGAATTTTCATGTCTTGCAACATATGTATATTTTGAATGCCTGAAATTCGGTTATTCATCATATTTACATACTTTAATTGCTTTTCGTTTTACTACTTGCAGGTTCTCCTTGAATTGCAAGTGCATGGGTTTTCTGATTGTATGATGAAGATAAATGATGGCATGGCAGAGCATTCCAAGATAAATGATATTTTTTGCAATGGTTCTGTAAAAATGAATGGGAGCAATGATAATCTTAACTCTTGTATAACTTCTTCCAACTCCTTAAGTTGTGGCAGTGGCAATAGAGGAGCTATTTATTTGGGTTTGACAGGATTACGGAATCTTGGAAATACTTGTTTTATGAATAGTTCAATCCAGTGCTTAGCACATACTCCAGAGCTTGTTGATTTCTTCCTTGGGGAATACCAGAAAGAGATAAATTATGAAAATCCATTGGGGTTGAATGTATGTCACGTGTATCTAGATTAAGTTTGTTGTTGTTGAATGTCCATTTCTAGTTTCTTCTTCTCCGCAGTTCTCAGCCGATAACTTTAATGTCTGCCTCATTTCAGGGTGAACTTGCTTTAGCATTTGGAGACCTAATAAGGAAACTGTGGGCTTCAGGAGCAGTTGCAGTGGCTCCAAGAATGTTCAAGTTAAAACTTGCTAACTTTGCTCCACAGTTCAGTGGGTATAACCAGCATGATTCCCAAGTTAGTGCATGTTATTTGCTTATGTAACAACATTTTATTTTCTTCATTCTACCATCTACATGGCTGGGTTATTATTCATCGATGTGGACAAATATTTGCATAACAATACTTTTAGGCATGCAGAAGAATTATCTTTTAATATGTTCAAGTATCTGACTCCAGGAGTTTCTTGGCTTTTTGTTGGATGGACTTCATGAAGATCTGAATCGAGTGAAATGCAAGCCATACATAGAAGCTAAGGATGCAGAGGGACGCCCAGAAGGAGAAGTAGCTGAAGAGTATTGGCTGAATCACCGGGCACGCAATGACTCCATCATAGTTGACTTGTACCAAGTAAGTCTACTGCTAATATACAAGTCTGCCATGTCTGATTATTGCATAACTTTGTACTCTAGTTTTGGACAAGTAATTATATTGTATTTATATTGAACTGTTCTATAGTTTTGGTGTGCTTGCTTGATGGCCTCCATCCTGTAACTAGAAAAAACACTTTCAAATGTGACTAATTTTACAGATGACTGAATTTCTTATGATTTTGTAATTTTTATAAGAGTGTTTTATCTATTATTGTTTATTTGATTTAGAAATATTTGTTGATTGATGGTTAGGTGGTATCAACTTCCTCAGTTTTTTAAATTACTTTTTATTGTAGGGTCAGTACCGGTCAATGTTGGTTTGCCCTGTTTGCAAGAAGGTGTCTGTCACATTTGATCCACTTATGTACCTGTCGCTACCTTTACCGTCAACAACAATGAGAACTATGACCGTGACGGTTTTAAGCTCTAATGGAAGTGCATTGCCAACTCCATGTACTGTTACTGTGCCAAAATGTGGGAGATTTAAAGATCTTATTGAGGCCTTGAGCACTTCATGTTCTTTAAGAAGTGATGAAAAGCTGCTGGTGGCTGAGGTATGTTGTGACAATTTAAATCCTGATGTCTCAGTTCTACAAGGAGCATCTTGCATCTGAGTCATGGAAGCTTGGGCTTCCAGTGGCCTTAATAACCTTGGGGCACTTGAATTATGGTGTCACTTCTTTATTAGCACTGTATTTGTGATGTTTCAGTATCCATGATCAAGCTATTACTATATTGCATATAAACATCTCTACTAACTTGTTCTCTCACATCTATGTGGGGATTTGCTTGATCGTGCCCTGTATGCTCAAGCATCATGATCATTTCTGCAGCATTTCCATATGGATGTTGGATCTGTCCTGTGGATATTGCGCATACTAAACCTTGTCATGATGATGAGATCAGAGTATCCATGATCATTTAAAGCATATATTTTCTTTGGTTTTATTAAAGCATAGTAATATAAGTTAAAATACAATTGAGATTATCCATTGTCACTGATGATTTTATTTTCACATGGTATTATAGTTTCCTCTCTTGTATTAGATGGGAAACCTAGAGATTTGTGGAGTTGTGTATTCAAATTTGAAATTTGTTCATGAATGTGTACTCATATTTAAAGTTTTGTGATTTGAGCTCTATTATATGCCTTGTATGCAGATATACAAAAATAAGATTTTCCGTTTGCTGGAAGAGCCATCTGATTCATTGGCCTTGATCAGAGATCAAGACAAACTTGTCGCTTATCGATTACCAAAAGATAGTGAGACTTCTTCCTTGGTTGTGTTCATGCATCAAAAAAAGGAAAAGTAAGCTCCCTGGATTCTGGTTATGATTATTATGACAGCTTTATTTAATGATTGAAGTGATTTCATATCTAGTATTCATAGTGTTTCTGTACTTTCTGGTAGATGTTTGACAAGTTTTATCTGCATGGTTATCATGATAAATGCTATATAATACATAGGGTACAATCGTTTTGTGTACATATTAATAGGTATGTAGTTTAATTCATACTATCTGTGCACTACTTGATTTATTATCATTGACAATCTTTGGGAGTGTTTACTCATCTATTATTTGATATAACTTCTTTGTTAAGTGGTTGACAGGACGTGCAATATCATTGAAATTGTGATTTACGGAAATCTGATAAGCTGCCATCTAGGATTATGTTTACAGTTCCCTTAACAATAGTTGGTGGCTTAAGAATTATTTTAACGCTTCAATTTTGTATAGATGCTTTTAGAGTGATTACTGAGGATGCAAAAGATAAACTACTTTCTATTTAAAGGGGACAGCATTTAAATTGTTTAGCAAACTTTGAAAGCTTGATAACAATTTTCTTCGGCTTAAAAGGCAATGATCTGGGCCAACAAGTGTCTTTTGCATTGTTTGACTCATTACTAGCCAAATATTGTTCACGCCATGCTTTCTTTCGTGACTCTTTCTCATAGCCTGAAGTTCATGTAGCAGGACTATCTGCGGAGTTTTGTCCTTGGCAAATCTAATCCACTGATTTCTAAAAGATATCTTCTCTTAATCATATAATTGAAACCCAGACCCAATTACAGCTGACACAAACACACACATATGAGCTTCTTAATCATCTCTTAAAGGGACTGCTAAACATTCTTTTCATTATCCCTTTTCAAATGTTCATGACGATGAGTGTTTGTATTTATTAACTATTTAATGATCTGGAGACAGGTCTTATGGATTTGGGAGGTTAATATCAGATTGGAAAATATTTGGCACTCCTCTTGTAGTGAGGTTGTCTGATCTTACTAACGGATCTGACATTCATAAAGCATTTGTGAAATTACTAGATCCACTTCTAATTTCCATTGAAGATGTCTCAAATGATTCTGATGATACGGGGAATATGGCTAATGAAGATTCAGTGGTGGAGAATGGTATTAACCCTACAGTCGCAGATAATGATGCAGTTTCAGACAGTGATATAGGGGATGAGCCACATTTGAGTGATGACTTCCGGTTCTACTTTATGGATTCAAAAGAACCAACAGAGATAAAGATGAATGAACCAGTATCAATCTCGAATTCCACCAAGCTGTGGAATATAATTGTTTACTGGCCAGAAAAGATGACTGAAAAGTATGACACAGATCTTCTCAGCTCATTAATGGAAGTTTTCAGGCCCCAGTTATTCACGAGGAAGCCTCAAGAATATGTTTCTCTATACAAATGCCTCGAAGCCTTCTTGAAGGAGGAGCCCCTGGGACCAGAAGACATGTGGTTAGTATATGCCCTGATTAATTAATTAATTATATATGCACCAGTATTTTGCTCATTTCTTCTGTAGTTCATTATTATTTTTCACTACATAAAACCTTTCACGTACAGAAATCATTTTTTGTTCTCTGCGTTGAGCTTGAAGTTGTCAGGTCATATTTCTTTACTCTCTAATCAGGATGCTGCAAATATGCATAATTTTAGGTACTGTCCCAGATGCAAGAAGCATCGACAGGCCAGCAAAAAATTAGATCTTTGGAGATTGCCAGACATTTTGGTTATCCATTTAAAGAGGTTCTCGTACAGCCGATATTTTAAGAGCAAGCTGGAAACATATGTTGACTTTCCAATTGATGATCTTGATCTCTCAAATTATATTTCCCATTGGAATATCGAATTGTCCAATCGTTATGTGTTGTATGCAATAAGTAATCACTATGGAGGCATGGGAGGCGGTCACTATACTGCATTCGTTGATGTAAGTCATGTTTACTACTTTTTGGTTGTTTTTCTTTTGATTGCTTGATGTCAGTTGCCTTTATCTCTTCCTTTCTAGCAGAACTAATTACTTTCCCAGTTTACAAAGTCGAAATTTTGGAAGTATTTCAAGGTCCATACGATCCGTCCTTCGCTAAATACAGATATTCTCATCACTTTTTGCTTCTGTGCAGCTCGGGCATGAGAGATGGTTTGAGTTTGATGACGACAGAGTTTATCCTGTCAGCGAGGACGCGATTAAGACATCTGCTGCTTACGTCCTCTTCTATCGGAGAATCTCAGACGACCAATAAAACACCGTATGTACAGTTATTTATCACAATGGGGCTACCAAAATAGAGACCAGCAGAATTTCCCTCTTCCCGAAGCCTTACACAAGTTAACTTCCAAAGCAGCCGTCAGCAGCAGCCGCAGCATATTTTCGCCAGAACTGGAAACAGAGATAGGAAAGGAGCTCTGTACAGTTTTTGAAACGTTGCCGTAAAAGCCTAATGTTATCCGCAAATACTTGCTTTACAATGTGCATACATACGTACATACATACAAACATACATATTCAATGCTGATACCGGGTTTTAATCTGTTAACAGATTCTGGTGATCGTAGCAAAGTGTATTTGAGAGGCTGTTAAGTGGTTGGTCATATTTATTAAAATATCAATTATATGTATTTATTTTAAAAAATAATTAACTTATTTTTGAAAAATCAATCTTAACCATTTTAATTTTTAAATAAATTTTATTAAATAAAATTATTGTGGATAATTATTGAATTATTCAATTGAATGTATGATGAGTTTATTGAAATTATTCTTAAACTAATGAAAAATTATACAATTAAAAGATAAATGCAATGTAATTAAGAAATGATTAAATTTTTATTTGGAGTAATGATTACTACCAAAATTTTATAATTCAGAATTATTCTTGTAAGTATATTAAATCAAGCAAATATTTTTGTTTTAGTTGTTTTATAAAATCCAGTATTCCAATCGATCTTGATTTCACAAAGCTCTGCAGCGACACAGTCCATACAAACTCCATCGCCTCTCCATTCTTGGGTATGCTTCTTGTTTCAAAGACTGATTTTCTTTTTTTTTGAGTTCCAAGTTAATGCCTTCTGTTTATGCGTATTTGGTGTGCTTAGTTGACGTTGTGTTTTTCTATGATTTGGCAAGCTTATGTTTATGCGTATTTGGTGTGCTTAGTTGACGTTGTGTTTATGCTTTTTTGTGTGGATTTACAATCAGATTATGTTGTGTTTTGGAATCGTAGTAATGGCTTTATGCACATAAGGTGTTCGATTAAATGATAATGAAAACTAGAGTTTTCTGCTGCTGTGTGTTCTGGCTTCTTTTATGTTTTACTTCTCTTTTCTTTTGTTGCCAATATACTCAATAGTTATGGGATGTTAGTGTATGCATATTATTTTAGCATTGCAATGATGTTAGTAGTCTATGTTTTTCATGCTTCTAACCACTGGATTTGAATAGAAAGTGAAGAAGTTGGACTTTTGGGTTGGTATTAAGAACATGATTTATTGGCACTGAATAGGAGTGTTCTTTTACGCCGTGTTACTGTTGTCTTTATTATCATTGTTATTAATTTATCTCAGGGTATGTTTGGGATGGAGGTCTTGTGACTTTTAATTGAGGTTGATTATAAAATGAGCTGATGATAACTGTCAAGTATGAGTGGTTGATTGTGGCATAAACATTAGTTGTTGAGTAAAACTTTAATATCTCATGGTTGGTGAGAGTTAACGTTCATTTGGAGTGTTAAGAAACTTCAGATGGCTGTATGTTGATGGTTGCAAGCTGAAACGAAGCACAAGAATATAATTTTGTGGTCTAATGCTTGATTGACTTGATTCTTTTCACATTATAAATGCCAGTTGAAAAGTGGGCCACTGTTATTCTTTGAGATGCATTCCCCCATTTATTATATCAGAATACAAATTTGTTGTTAAATTGATGCTGGTATTGATCATGCATACTGAGATGGTTACCTCTGTAAATCTTTTATCCGGATCTTTGTTTGGTGCTTGTTATCTTTTAGTTTTTCTTGAGGGCATCTGTTAATAGTGAGCTTCAGCAGGAGCTATTATGGATCACGTTGGTATAATGAAGGGAGACAAACTCATATTAAGGGGATTGAAGTTCCATGGCTTCCATGGGGCGAAGCCTGAAGAAAGGACTCTTGGACAGAAGTTTTTGATAGATGTAGATGCCTGGATGGATCTTCAGCCAGCTGGTAAAACTGATTGCCTGGCTGATACTATTAGTTATACTGAAATTTACCGGTAAGAAAAACTTTGCACTATAAATTTGTAATTGCCAGTCCCAATATTTGCTGTTTGCGATCAACAGCTCATTTCTTGTGCTATGTGGATCCTTCAATCACCATTGCTATTTTTTAAGCAGATCTTATGCTAGTATAACTTTTATAAACAGAGTTTTTGAAAGCAAAAAGGTAGGTTGTTTGTTAGGTTGTTACTTAATTTAGTAAAAACTGTGTAATTACCTTAATAAACAAGCTTTTTTATGACAAGTTACAAGAGAAATGAAGAAAAATACTTCTCCCTGTAGAGGTAAAATAGCTTCATAAATTTCTTCATAGGTTCTTCTCTAGTTACAATTAAATGACACAAAAAGAAATTGAAAAGAGATTTTGGAAAAGGTTCTTTTGGCCAGTAGAGAAACCATACTAAACGAGAACTTATCATGTTTCGCAATTGAATAGCTTACATTGGTGCATGCATTGTTTCGCTCAAGGTTCCCTCTGATGGTTTGAACCGGTGGTGAAATAACAGCATAGTCAAGGAAGTTGTGGAAGGACCGCCACATAATCTTCTGGAGTCGGTGGCTGAACTCATCACATCCACCACCCTGACAAAATTCCCTCAAATATCTGCTGTTCGAGTTAAAGTTGGGAAGCCTCATGTTGCTGTTCATGGTCCTCTTGACTATTTGGGTGTTGAGATCCTCAGACACAGAGGTGTTGATACACCAAAATGATTGGGCATTTGTGCTGCATGTTACATGTATGTATCAAGCAGTGTTGTTCTCAGTTTTTATTTGTTGCGCTCTTTGTTTTTAAAAAACTTAATTGTCAAAGTTTGGTTTAAAAATTTAACTTTGCTGTTGTATTGTTTGACAGATGTTAGCATTGATCAATGAGTGTGTTTTCCAATTGAACATAGACCTGCAGAGAACACCCAATGACCTGTTTTCAAGTTTGTTTGAAATCAGTAACACCTCTGATCAAGGCAACTATTAATATACATTTAATATACCTTGTATTTTTAACATAAAACTTGAAACATGCAAGGTACAATTTGAAATGGTCAATAAAATATAATTAAAATATAAAATATAAAAATTAAAATAGCTAATATGCATAATTTAAAATATATAATAAAAAATTAAAATATAAACACAAAAATAACAAAAGAGTTAAAAATTTTGAAGATAAGATGCATAAAATGTATTAAAGGCAACCTTGTGATTAAAGAGTATAATTTAAACATATTATCGTTGTAAGTTTTGACGAAGGTTTGAATCATTGGGATTTTCTTTTATCTTCTTCCCTTTTTTTTTCCTGCAACTTCGAAGTATGAATTGATGAGGAATAATCAATTTTGCATATTCAAAAAAATTAAAAGTAACTAAGAAAGAAAGAAACACAAAATACCAAGGGGGCATATGTCCATTACAAAAAGAAAAAGAAAATTCCTAGCAAATGGAAAATTAATGGAAATATTTCCATGGAACGTTTACATATTAGTAACTAAAAACCAGCATGCAACCATTTGAAACTCAATTTGCACATTATCTATGACTGAAACAAGTTATTTTCTGCATTCTGGCATCTAGAGGCAAGTGCCTACAAGATCATTCATACTAAAATGCTGGTGGAATTTCAAATATTTCAACAAAAATTTATATGAGAATGTGAAAACAATGGGAGAAAACTTTGCCTCAGGCAGTCATACTTGGTTCATTATTGTTGGTTTTGCCTTTGCGGTTCCAGACCGGAGTCGTTTCGATAAGCTTGTGTGGTACGAGTCGACTTTCTCGTTTAGTGAGCTTGCGGAAATTGTTGACTCTCAGCCTGGCTATTTCAGCCTCCTCTTCGGCTGTCATTTCCCTTACTACAACTGTCAATCGGCATTCTGGCCTTATTTTCAGTCCACATTTTCCCTTAGCGTGGTATCTGATTCTCTTCTTGTAAAACCCCTTTCCAACAAATGCCTCAGCTGTGAAGGATTAGCTGCACAGAGTGAGCGGAGCAAAAGAAATGTACATGAAAGTTCACTTCCATTACTTACCAACAAGGAGATGGTCTGCATCCAGCCCATGATTGTGGGTGGCATTTGCTCTGGCAGAGTGAATAACCTGCATGGCACAGATTTAAGTTATGTTTATGTTAAATTAGATTCTGCTGTTCTTAGGGATGACAAACATTCTCCTCTTTAATTGAAATTGTAAAAACAACTTTATGCACTTACTATATTACAAATAGTCTTCTGTTCACCAGCAGTAATAAAAACTTTTAGGAAGATTTTACCATCAGCATCTTAATAGCTAATATTTGGATAAATAAACAAATACACACTTTTGGATACTGTTTCCAGAAAATGAGCGCCTTTCCTCACCCCAAGTTTTTCCTGAGTAGTTGTAACTTTCACCATTTTTCAACCATTTTTTATTTCCTTTAAATAGTAGGAACAATTTAGTAAAAGTGCATCCTAAAATAAGGCTACCCTTAAACCAAGATTTGTTCAAACACTTGCTTCAGTAGGGAATTACACAAATGCTTTCTGTGGGTTGATAACCACCCTGCTAAAATGTCAAAATTTTATTCATCCCACTGGATGAAACACAGAAATCAAATGGCTGAATCACCTGATAGACAGTTTTTGCAGCTCTCTTTATGGTCACTTGTAACTGCAACAATGCATCTTCCACACGCATACCGCGTACTAAAGCAGCAACCAAGTTGACCTTTTTAGGACTCTAAAACAAGCAAGTGAACTATATTCAATCAGGTGGCACACAATAAAACTAACATGACAATATTACATATACTAAAAAGCACATGAATTTAAGGTGCGTCAGCAAAAGGGAAACTGCACACTAATGTTTATCTTTTGTTGAGAGAAACTAACTAATATATCAAAATAAATTTAAAATCTAAGATATGGAATAAGATATAATTGCCAAGAATGGTTAACAGCCAACTTGACTCAAAAACAACAGGAACCGCTTCTACTCTAAATTTTTAAAAATTTTTTGTTTGGGGGAGGTGCTGGGTGTCTTGTTTCATATTTCTCAGAGAACGAATAAACCTGCTTCTACTGATTTTGGACAAGTTCCAGCATATATACCAACAAGATCACAAAAACCTTAAGATTCAAAGGAAAGTGGTGGGGAAATTCAGTTATATGATTTTTATTATCGTTTTTCTCAAATCTAATGGTAATGAAAGGAAAATGGAGGAATAAAAAAAGTTCTAAGCTAGTCTTAAAATTTCATGATCAAATCAGAAAATTAACGAAAATAAAATTTCTCTTTGACTTTTTCTATGCAAGTACCTGTTTTATACCCTTTAGTACTGCTTGAACTTTTGATGGTTTAGCGACCACCTTCTGGTCATCACTTTTTCCACTATCTATTGCCAACACAGGAGTCAGTGGAGATGAAACAGGTATTTCATCAGATGAATTTTCCAGTAATGTCCTAGAACTGGAAATGCCCTACAAACAAACAGATAAGACAAATGAACACAGAAAAACCCAAAATAAGAAAAATAAACAATATATGCAGTTGGCATTCTGGAAAATGAAACCCATTATCTGAATGAACTCTGGTAGTTTACTCTGTGAAGGGTTAAACAAATATCTTCAACTCATGCGACCAGCAGATATTGGAATCTTCAATATGGAAGGACAATTTTAAATAAACAAAGACATTAAAGAGACAATGAAGCATCTCTCCATCAACATGCGCACAGCCACTGTAAATCCCAAAAGCTATGTATAGATCAAATCTTGCTGCCAATGGATTAAATAACAAATTGAATACTTGAAGATGAGCTATTGTGGGGGAAATCATTATGTTTCTTTTCATTAATAATGTTTCTCAATATTAATTCATACACAGGGCCAAGTGTGTTAAGTCATGCCAGCCATGTCAACAATATCATTGAATCTACTTTAGAATTATATATATTAGCAGCTCAGACTATAATAGCATGTCAGGCCTCTCAATGTGTGTCGTGGCTAAATGGAAGCTAGCATTTATTGTTTTATCCTTGTTGCATAGGATAAACCAAGGAAGGTCTACAATGAAAATTTTCAAATTCATAAAAAAGTATATGTAAAAATGGAAAGGACACGTGAGTATTACCAACTGTTGTAAATACTGACACAAAGGCCTTGGGATGTTTGTAGAAGGTAATTTCCAGGGCCTTTGTATTTGTGGTAGCTCACCTGCAAAATCACATCTCATTTAACCCTCAAATTTATATTGCTACTTGTGACAAGAACATTGAAAAACAAGGAAATAACAAAAGCTCGAGGATAGAAAGAACAAGGACATTCTAAATCAACCCAACAGTTAGTAACTAATCTTTCTCTATAGCTAACAAGAAAGACATTGCTATAACCTAAGCCTTAGATTCTTATTCAGTTGAAACAGAAAAATTTACAAATGTAATCTCACAGTGCAATTTTGAGATAGACTAACCATGCAAAAGAGAGGACTTTAACTGACAAGAAGAGAAGTTGGCAGATGCAGTGTAATCATGTTGCAGCCTTTTTCCAACCTGACGAAGCGCGGACTGCAAATGTCTCTGCCAACCCACCATGACTTCAAAACCTAGCTTCACAGCAGAATCTATGGCAAGAATAACAAATCAAATTATCAAACAGGAGTGTAGAAAAATTTATAGACAGAATGGACGTTGCAGCTAATGCTACAAGGATTTAAGTCAGGTGGTGTAGCTTGGAAAAAAATTTAACCAAAGAGAAAAAAGCTAGTAATAATACAAAGACACCCACAAAAATCTACGAACATACAATACTTAAATTGTCCCTCAAAAGTTCAGCATATAAAAACATGAAAATCTTGTAATTCATTCGAAAATTCTAAAAGGAGTTTTATACAATAAAAAAAATGCACAAGTAATGAGAGAAAACTAAAATCAAAATCCAATCTCTCAAAAATTTTTTAATTAGATTCCTCATTTTAAGTAATTTGCCCAAGAACATGAACAAATTAACTCAACACAAATATCACGAAAGCCTTCATTTTCAGTGTGGCCGATTACCCCAAGTGAATTAAATTTCTTTCTTATTTCAAAAATAAATAAATCCATATTCGGCACAATTTCGAAAGCAACAGCAAATTATTCAAAGTCGATTTAATTTTCTTAATCTCTAATAACCTAGCAAAGATAATAACGAATAATGAATTTATGTACAAGCATTCGATTGCGCAATCCTGAATTGCATCCACTATACCAAAAGGAAGACGCCGGAAACTTTTTCTCTTTCCCACCGAACTTTCTCGGGAATCAAGCAGATGAAATGATAACGGCGTTAGAGGTTTACCTGAACTGATATTGCAGGATAGATTGAAGAGAGAATATTAACGTAAAACAGCTTCAAGCTATGAACTCTCACTGCACTGAAAGCTTAAACGCAGACCAGGTTTTTTCTTTTTCTTTGAATCTTGTTCTTCGTGAGCAGGGTTGCCGAAATCCCGGGTTCAGGCTTGGGCCTGGGTATTAATTAATTAATTTATTTTTCTAAAAAGACCCCAATAATACTCTGATTACACATAATTCTGAAATACCACCATTAGAATCGGGGTACTAAGTAATAATTTGACTGTATTTAGACCAGCCAGTGCCCTTATATTCAGACGTTCGAACCGGACTGGACCCAAAAATTAATTAATTGTTTTATCGGATACCTCTTTTTAAGATAGTGATAATTTTATTTTTGGTTAGATTTTTCTATTATTTTAATTATAAATAAATTAATTAAAATAAATATATTTATAATTTATTAATTGAATTATTTATTATTGAATAAATTCTAACTCATTCACTATATATCTAAATTATAATTATATTATATTAAATAAGAGTTATTTAAAATTTAATTTGTTTAATAATTATATTAAAATTAAAAATTTTAATACGACATAATTAAAATAATTAAATAGATTATAATCGTATCTCTCGCTTAAATTTTATATATGTATATGTTACAATATATTTTTAGTATATTTATAATATTATATAAAAAGTTAATTAATTTTATTTTAAATATAATTAAATTATTTTAAAAATATAAAATTAAGTTATTAAATTATAAATAAATTATATAATATCATTATTTAAATAATTAATAATGTCGTACATAAAATTACATTTCAAAAATTTTAAATTTAAATTTAATAGAATTATTAAGTATTTATTTATTTAATAATATTAATTTAAAATTTTGAAATTCGTATTAATTAATTAAATTGGTGGTGGTGCATTATTTTCTGCTCGAGTGTCTTCAAGATGGTCTCATGATTGTTCTCGTAAACACAGTATGCATAGAAATGGTAGATCATATTAGCCGTTTTCAGTAGTGCCTAAACAAGAAAAATCTTACTATACTTTCACTTTCAGATAGATGATTTAAAGAGCATTGACAGAACTACTCATGGTTACGTTAATGAAGGAATCCCTGAAGCAAAAGATGAGATAGGGATTGAATTGGTGGGGGGGCTTTGCTTTACAAAAGGTGACCGAGGAAAGAAGTTTCTTCAGGTGAGTTGTAGTTAATTGGCTACGACCTTTGAATTGCATATGAAATTTGTAAATCTGTTTAATCTTTGAGTCTAAATGTTTAGATGATAAGTAATCAGAATGAAGATGAATCGTACGTAACTGGTTGTTCTCTGTGCCTGTAGAAGATCTGGTAATTGAACAACTTAGTGTACGATTTATTTTCTGTTTTGTGCTCCTGTGCTGCAAGTTTCAAACACTGCCATACTTTGTAGGACCATGTTAAATATGGACAGGTAGCTAAACTTTGTCCCTCCGTCCCTCGTAAACTTTATTTCAAGACAACTCATCGGCGAGGGTTTCAAACTCCTATCAAAAGGTTTTATACTTTCCCTTGTGATAGTTTCCACTTGAC